>VZRH01008052.1:886643-901507 GCA_013397555.1 Urocynchramus pylzowi
TTTTTTTTTTTTAGCTGGCGTGATTTTTCTTGCACCTGGTGCTATTTTTTGGCAAAACCACAGTATTTAAAATGTGCTTTTGAACATACTTGAGGGCTTCAGTCTAAAAATATTTTAGTAAAAGAGGTTGGCCAGTAAGCTATCACAGAATAAGGCAAATGATCCCAGAAAACAGGCAGATACCCAATCTCCCTGTGCAGGGCACATAAATTGGGAATATTTTCTATAAGTCTACCATCAAATAAGACAACCTGTACCTTAAACATATGAATTTCATGGACCATTAACTTTAAAGTGAAACATGTTGCCAGATGGCTGCATTTCCCACTGTTTGACCACAAATTTATTTTCAGGTACATGACAGATGGAGGACTCAACCTATATACAAGAAGTCTGAACCGAATACCAGACCTTGCTGCCTCTCGAGACGTCATCCAGAGAGGGGTTCATGATGTGACTGTGGATGCTGACAGGTAACAGTGCTTTGCTAAGTAAAAACCTGTCTGAGCTCTATAAATATTTTGCATCCTTCATACTTGCTAAAATAGCATATAAGGAATAGGAAGCAAGCTTCTGAGGCTGCAAGTTTTATGAGCAGCCAAAATAGCAAATACCACAATGAGTGGGGGAAAAAAGCAAATTTCTCACATGGGAATGAGACTCAGGAAGAATTTTTTGTTGTAGACATATATTAAGAAGCCCAGACCTTATTTGCAATCTTAAACTTCTGAAATGGGACATGATTTTTACAGGCTGTCTTATCAGTTGATGAGCAAAGGGAAAATTCACATGGTCTCTAGGCAGTAGACAGCTTGTGTGTGCCTGGTGATATGGTTCAAAACATACATTTGGATTTGGCTAGAACTAAAACAATAGTTTTGTTCACCTGTTTTTCCTTTTGCAAGTATCAGAATAAGGCAGTACCAGCAAGCAGTGAAAAGTGAGAATTGGGGTTCTATCCCATTGTGCAGTGTGAAAAAACAAACAACTCCACCCTTATATATGGGTGTCAGCATAAAAACATGCTCCCACTAGTATATCTGTTTCTTTTCCTTAAGCTTAAAGTAGATTCATATTGGTGACTTGTATCCACATCTGAGAAACAAAAATTCATAACCCAGCTTTTGCAGAACTTGGAGCAGTGATCTCTGAGGTTTTGGTCAGACCATCACAGAGATAAGGAACAGCTGTGAAATTTGGCAGTCTAAAATATTATGAGGTCAATTTGAGTGCCCTTGTTTTAAAATCAAGTTTCTTTTAGGGGAAAAAAAAAAGTATTGAATCACAAAGGGGGCAAAGGGGGAGAAGGCTCATGGCGTGGTCATGGTTTTATAAACCTGGCAAATTAGTTGAAGAAGTTCTAGGATATTTACCAAGGTATGATATAATTTTTACTTTTCACATTTTCTGATGAAAATATTCCTGTGAGGTAAGTCAGGAATAGTCTGCATTGGACAAACAGTGCGGGCAATGCATCAGGATAAAGGACATAATTTTCACCTAGAAACCAGTTACTTAAAAAAGAAGGTTGCTTTAGCTGACATCAGAGCATTTGTTCACCTTGCAGAAAAATCTTATTTTAGATAGAAATTCAAATGAACATGGATGGGTTCTTTGGAATGCAAGCATTGACATGATGCAAAGACCAGAGAAAGCATACAGTAGGCATTTAAGAAAATAACTTGGATAGAACTCAGGCAGTAACAGAAGGAGAAAATGAGAAATGGGATGTGAGCAGGAGGGACTTTTGTGGAGCTCTGTATGTGAGAACAGGAACCTTATGCTCAAAGTGAGAGAGAAGGTGGAAAATTTAGAGGCTGGCAGTCATTTAATTAGAGAATGTCACTAGTGCCCACGTTTTTGTATGTCTCTCTTTTTTCCCTTGGGAGTGAAGTTATTAGAGCTCTTCCCACCATGCAATATTCACACCCAGGTCTCAAACCACGCAGATTTCCCCTGAGGGAGACAAAAAAAAAAAAGAGGCCCAAAATAAGGGAGTTTTTTACTTTTTCTAAGTATTCCTCAAGTTCTAAATGCCACTCAAACACTGGATGCTTATTTGTCTTAATGTAGGTATTTGTTTGTTCGCTGCAGTGTGCAGGTTCATACATATTTTGCAGAGTCTATAATCTACAAATGTGAAGTAGAACCTCAAGTAATGACAGCTTTCCCTTACACAAAGAAAGAAAGCTGGATTCCTTATGTTCTTCTAGACCCTCTAAATGAGGTTTCATGGTACATACTATGTTAACATTTAATTAAAAGTTTTTTCATAATGCACAGGCATAAGGTATTTTAATTATGGGTATTCAGACAAATTCTTGCATTCCCTGACCTTTCAATACTTTATTTTTACAAACTTAGTCATTCTTTGTGGACATAGGGGAGAGGTTTTTCACATATAAGTGCATGTTATTCCTTGAGAAAGCAAAAAGTTGTTTAGGAAGTGTAAAATGTAAATAATTTTATGAGTTCTGATGATAATAAAACACATGCAAAATAACCTGCGGTAGGTAGAAAAGAATTGTTTATGATGATCTTCAAGAATGTGTGCCACATTTATGATGTGAAATCAGGGGGAAAAAGCAATAGAGAATGCTGAGACTTCAGCAGGGTAAGCTTTGTTCCTTCACAACAGTGTAGGTTCTGAACAGTGTTCATCTGATCTCACTTAGCCTTTTACAACATTTTTTTGTCTACTCTGAATAAAAAATAATAGGGTCTCTGTCACAGCTTCAAGGTACATGTTGCCACTGGGATGATGAACTTCTGTGAAAGAGGATTATTCTCCTCACTGTCATCCCTGTAGATATGTGAAGGACATATGCATTTTCTCTGTGGTATCATTACTATAAGCCTTTTTCATAATTGGCATGATCTGCCCTTGCCTTTCTGTTGTAAAGGACTCTACTGGCATCTTTTTTTTGGGCAGAAAATAAATTATATGCTGCAAATATCTGATTTACATTAGCAAGCAGGAGAGAAGTTTTGGTATTTTGCCATTTATTAGAGGCAGAACTTTTGCTGACAGCAATCCCATGTTCATGAAAACTCAACCTGGTGTTTTTTTCAGACCACTGAAGTTATATCTTCTGCTTATATTTTAAAACTTTTTTCTTTTTGTGAGCTGGCAGTACCATATTCTTTAGAGATGTGGACTGATATCTCTAAGGGTAATCCAGTTTCTGGTAAATTTATACTTTCAGACTGATTCTCATTTCCTGAATCAAGTAAAAAGACAGGCAGGTCCCCAGTGTGATGACACTAAATTGTTTCAGAGGGCACCTGTGTTTCCACATCTTTCCAAAAAGCAAAGGATTGAAGGATGTCCATGTCGGAAACCTAGCCTGAGAGAGCTCATCCCTATAATAACATTGAATTGCTCTTTCAATGACTTCATAAAAGTTAAATTCACTAAGCCAACATAAGCCAAGGCTTAAGTGTTGCTTGCATAAAGCACATGGGTGCAGAAAGTAGTAAAGCAAACTTACTTGTTCTGGTGAAGGAATTGTAAAGGCTGAAAGACACTGGCAGCATCAGATGTCAACAGTTGTTTCATTAAGTGTTGGGTTTTTGTTTGTTTGTGGTTCTTTTTTTTTCTTGGTTTTGGTTATGTTTTTTGGTGGTTTTTTTTTTTGGTGTTGTTTTTTTGGTGGTTTTTTTTGGTTTTTTTTTTAACAAATGCCTGGTCCTTCCAATTTACTTTGTTTCATTTACCATAAGAAATTAATCAGAGAGTAAGATGGGTTTTCTTTATTGGGTATAACATGGGATATGGCGAAGAGAATTCTCAGTGGTATTATATTACATTTCATTTATTGTCCTGTCTACTTCCTCTAAACTCTAGCATTTGCCTCCTGGGACTTGTAGAGGGAGTATTTGAGGAACATTCTTAGATTTCAAAGCCTTCTTCAAAGTAAGATGAGCCAAAAGACATTAGATATAAGCACAGAGAATGAATTACGTTCTTCGGAAGAATAAGGTTGTTGCAATGTAGGTTGTAATGTTTCCAAACCACCCTGTGATGTTCCCAAAAACTGTTAAGGAAGTTTAAAGTAAGCCCTGTTAAAAGGGGATATAGCTCCACTGAGTTCAAACATTGTCCTTCCACTCCCTATATATGCAGAATTTAGTGCAGTGTGTCATAAGCCACAGCTTTCTTCACCTTCATGAATCAACGTAAGTTGTACAACCACTTTCCCCTCACATTCCTTGAATGCAGTATTCTTTCTCTTTCACATTTTCTTTGAATGAAACCCAAATCATTAAAGTTCATGCTGCTTAGTGTGCTTCTATCATGACCCACTTCAGCTGCTTTGCTGTTGCATTGAATCTGAGCCCCCATAATACAGAGTTCTTATGCATAAGGAGTCTCCCAAGTGCTTCCACCATCTGCCACATGTGCAGAAGACTTGGCAGTTAGTTCAGACTAGCTCAGGCTGGCCTGTTTGTTCTCAGCCAAACCATAATCACCATAATACATTATTAATTATAATAAAATAATTCCAGATTTTGCCTGTAGTTTATTAGCTAACTTCCTGCATGAATGACTATAAGTCTTCTTCTGGTGTTTGTCAGAGTAGATGAGCCTTGAATTGGAATACTGTGCTTTTGAAAAAGGAACTTTTCCAGAGTTTACTAGGCATTGAACTGGGAGCTCTGTCTCATAGGGTTGGTCATATCAGAAAAGGCTGGGACATCATGAACAGTAACTTGAAATCCAAATAGAATACAATGCCTGTTCTGGTACTATACGCTTCCAGAAGCACATTGAAATTTCTGCTGTCATTTGGAATTTACCCCATTGGGATGTTGCTAAATGGAGGGACACACTTTACTTTTTGCCTTTCTATCCAGTTGAATCTGTGTGATGTGTGTTTCATCATTGTACTAATACTGTGTTTTCTGCTATGTGTCCCTGCAGTTTGGTATTGATGTGACCATTTTTCTGCCCAGTTGCAACTATTACCTGTTCACTTTGCTGCTTCTGGTTGCAGAGCAGGATTTACTATGGATAAAGGAAATGTATATGGCACAGTATTGAACTATTCACTGTGTGCACACATTAAGCCATCTACCCTTTTCTTTGTCTGCCTACATTTCAGGTCTCTCCAACACTGAGTACCTGTGTCTATGGCAATAAATACCCATCCCTCAGATATGAAATAATAAATAATAAAACACAGAAACAGATATAGCTTCTTCTTGCTATCTAAGGCTTTCTTGGGCAAAACTGAGTTTTGCTGTAAAACTTCACTGTGTAGGGAGGCTTCCAATATCTTTGCATCTGCCTTCACCACTCAGTATGCCTGTGACCTACTCTGTTCACTACCTAAAAAAGCCATTGTAGGTGTTAAAGTCAGTATGGTTCATATAGTTGTGTGATCTGCTATCATTTTCTTGGTTGTGATTTTATAGTATAAGTAAGTTCTTAGGATGGTGGAAAAAATTTAAATTAGTATCTATACTTCACTGTTTTTGCAGTTACTATTCAAATACCTATAGAAGCCGTAATTATAGAATCTCTCTTGTGAAGCAATGTAAAATTTAAAGAGTTTTTACTATTATTGTTCTCTTCTATACTTTTAATCTTCTCTAATTTCTTTTCACAGCTGTTGTGGTTAACATTTCCCACCATTTACTTCTTTATTATTCTCAAATGATCCTGCATTTTCATAGTCTCTGGTGTAAATCTTTCCTTATCTTGGCATCTGCTAGGCTATCAAGAAGTTACTGATTAGAAGTATCCATTTCAGTGTGTATCTTGGCTTTTATTGTTTCTGCAAAGTAGGGATGCTAAATTTAAGTACCTGAAGCATAAATATGTGTGTATTCATGCATGAAGGGCAGAATAATTGTGTCAAAAGCAGCACTCCTGGACTTTTGACTCATTATGTTGTTAAGTATTCAGAATTCTTTGAGAATGAATTCCTTATTTTTGAAAGCATAATGAGAAATAAATTTTTCAGTAATATGATTTTGTACAGCATTATTAATTTAGAAAGAATGTTATTTGAATTTGGTTTCTGGTCATGCTTTCAAAAGTCAGGATTTGGGCAACATAAAATAGGCAAAGCAACTGGACTTGGATCTAATTTTTGTGAAGTTCACCCTTCCTTACTTGCTTTAAACATCTACTGTAATTGCCCATAGAACCGCAAACCAAAACATGCAAACATTTACCAGCTGTGTGGTTTTAGGTTCAGATACTATATTGATATCAGTGACATAAACAAACTGCATTGTTAGCATGCTGTCATTAGTATATTAAACTGTCATGATCCTGCAACATCATGTCTGCAGATACATTTTTTGCACCCAGCTTACATAAGAAGATCACATTCAGAAAGGACAAATGTGAATGGCAGATGTTTACCTTAAAACAAGACCAGGCTGCAAATGACAAATTAAGTTTTCTCTGTTTGAAATTTTTAGTAAGTGGAAGAAAGAGGGACAATTAGTTTCAGTTTAGATTAAAAAGGAATTATTGGAAAGAAGTATTTAAACTCTTGCAGGAATACAAGACAAGTACATTCTCATGCTAAATGAGCTGAGGATATGGTTTGCTGCAGGTACATTGAACCAAAGGCTGGCTCTTTACAGATGATACATATAATATTTTCATGAATGTACTTCTGAAAAGTGGATGGTGTGGAGCTAGGTACTAATGATATGCACTCTGTTGGCATTTCTGCTTATTTCAAAATGTGGTTTAATACTTTAAAGTTATTTGAAGTGAGGCAGGACTTTATCTTTTATTAACAGATTTCTAATACTTGACTTCAGGCAAAATGTAGATATTTTATTTGGATTGCAATCTACTTCTGAAGAGAGTATCAATGTATTGAATAAAAGCTTTCCAAGACTCCGCTTACAGTTTCAGCAGCAGCAATACTTTTGGTCCACCACTGTACTTCATTGTTACCAGCAAAGACTACTGTACTGCCTCTTTGTGTTAGAATAAAGCATGGGTAATATGATTTAAATAATTAATCAAAATACCCCAGGCTCAAATAAAAAATGCAAGAACTTGAATCTCCCATGTGATACCTACTTGGGTCCTAGAGTCAAGAAACAAATTAATTTCTTTAAAATGTCTTGATTTGTTTGATGTCTGGAGAAAACAAATATTGTCATTTTATTCTCTTGCGTGGCTATTTTTTTAAAAATCATATTTAAATGTGTAATATAATAGCTACAATTGGTCTATTACAGATTTAACATTAACAATCACATGGTATTTTAGACAGAAACCTCATAAAACTGGATATAAGAGTATGGATTTTGATGATTTATTATTGGAGATAAAGCAGCTCATGATTGCTAAGCTGTCATTTGTTCTAAATTGCCTGAGAGATACTTCTTTCTTGGTTAAGTCATTTTTTAAAGAACTATTTTTATCATAGTTCATTCCAGACTGTGAGGTATTGCCTGCTTGTCAAACTAAACATATGAATTATAACATTCCAATTAACCGTTTCATGGAAAGCAATTAATTTCTGACAGTATAAAAATCCTTTGCCTTGGATTTATTAGGTACAAGTTTACGTCAAATAAAATATTAATTCGGCAACTTCAGCAGGCCTCTAGAACAATGAGAAACAGATAAAAATGGAGAGCCCCATCAGGATGGGCTTTTTCTACTCATGAGATGTCATAAGAAAAGGGTTAAATGTTCTGTTTTGTACACCTGCACTTTCTCCTAGTTGACAGGTGGAAAAAATAGTTAAGGGAAAAGAAGAATAAATTTAGATTAAACTTAACAGCCAAAGTGGGAGTGCACTTTGCTGCTCAGGCTGTAGGGCTGCTTACAGTGCACAAGAGGAAAATTGAAAGGTTTTGACTCTTTCTTTGCAATGTGCTGCTCGTGGAGCAAAACAGTGCTGCTCTGTCCTGGGCCTCCAGGAGAACAGCAGTGTTCAATACATTTTGGAACTGGAATTGCCTTGCAAGATAACTTTATCATTAGTGGTTAAAGATAGCTTGAATCCAGATGAAAACTGGTTATGGGTTATCTATGATTAAATAAAATGAAAAGAAAAATGTCTCTAAAGCTGTGCAGGTTAAAAAACATGGGAGCTTTTTATTTTCCTTGACAGAGAAACAGACTTTGAACACTGTAGGCTGGCTGAAGAGGGAGTTCAAAGGGAGAAAGCATGAAGGGAAAGCTGGGAAGAATACCACGTGGCTGACAACCTGCCAGCCAGTGTGTAGAATACCCTGTGCTGCAGAGCACAGCATGTGTTGACCTTCCCTTTTGGAAAAAAAAATAAAATCCCTCCATTTGCTTATACCAACATTTCACTTATAAATCTTAATGATGTCACCTGAGTCTTCTTTTAATGGAGAGAGAAAAAGACAAGCCTCCCCCATCTAGCTGTTCTCCAGGTACTGTTGTGGAGGCTTCCTGCCCCTCCTGAGCTGCTTGTGACAACCTCAGCTCCACACAGGGAAATGTTTGGTGCAGCAATATGCTAGGAGTTTGTTTTCTTTTGATGTTACAGCACTAATCTCATCTGCATCTAATTGTTAAAATATTAAGTCTTCAAAGATTTCCTTTGTAAACAAAAGATTGTCATAACAATTTAAGCAGGATCAGATGTGTAAATTTAGAGTGGAAGCCGCTATGAATTCTACAGAAGTTTTTTTTGCAAAAGGATACAATATACTTATAATTCAAACCTGTTGAGTGGACTGAATAATCTAAAACAATCAAAAATACATTATTTGAAGGAGATTTTAAAATCAGATACACCTAATTAAATTTACCTTAATAAACTTTTATTCTCTTACCTATGTGCATTAGCTTTAATTTCTGATGTGCTAAATTTTCCCATTTATTCCTTTTGAATGCATTACACTCTAGTATGTTTCATACTGCAGAATAGAAGGTAAAATGGCTGCTAACCCTATCAACTGATGTGAATGTAAATTCATAAAAGCAAAAATTGCTTTACTGCAGTTTAAATACATGTGTAGTGTTGGAAAGAATTGCATTGCCCTGGGAAGTACAATAACTGTTAAAACAGGTGTTTGTCATTCCTCAAAGTGCCTTATCTAGAAACAAATCTTATTGATATAAGCTAGTGTCTTTTATGTTTAAATACCCAACAGTTTTTGATCAGACACTAGGTATACTGATTAAAAATGAAATTAGGGTATTTCAAATGGATGGGATTTCAACCAGTTTCTGGAAAAGAGTGTTTTCTGACTCTGTAGTTTAAGTTATTTATTGCATATCTTCTGAGAATTTATCAGTGAACAGATTCATACTGATAGCCAGGACATAAAAGCTGATTTTTTTTATTTTTTTTTTAAATTCAAACCGGAAATGCACACACAATTTTAAAGCATTGTGAACTTTAGGAACAAGATATGAATAATAAAGGTACTTCATTTTTAAAAATCAAGCCTACATCTTTTTCTAACATATTTATTTACTGATTTAAATACTAAAGTAGACAAAATTTAATAAGTGGTCTGCATCTGGGGTGACTGGAGGACATGTACTGCTTTCTGAGAAGCCAGAGATCAGCAAAGGTGTGTAATCTTCATGATTCATGAACCACCATCTGGAAGCCCTTATCTCTGTCGACCAGCACATCTCTAGACATCTAGTTTTTGGGTTATATTAAGATGAAACACAACTTTTGAAAAATTAAGAAAAAAACCTAATTTTTTTCCTCTTAATTTTAAATAAAATAAATTCTAGTAGAGCATCGCAGTGAGGTGACAGCATGTCACCCAGGGATAGTTCCTTAGTGGAAGGAGTTATCTTGCAAGGGTTTTCAGAATGATTTTCCTAAAATGGAGTCTTTCTCTGTACATCAAAGTTATTGAAAGAGAAATCAACATGGTTTTTTAAAGCTGAAGAATTGTTCTTTTTCCTCTTTGAGTTAAAATCATTCCCCTTCATGAAAAGAGTTGACTCAGTGTGCCAATTATAACCAAAATGTTCTGATGCATAGTAAATAACTGAATTGCTCTATTTTACAAATCTTTTTCCTTTGTTCAGTACAGAAAGAAATTTATGATTCCGTCTTTAGTACATCTTTCTTTCTAATCATTTAAATTAATGATACCAGCCATACTTTTGAGAAATGGATTAATATCAAGTGGATAAATTCAATGCAAAATCATGTAGAAAAAATAATTTTGTGTATTAAAAATAATTGGCGTTGACAACAATAATTTAGAGCCTTCCATATAAATTTTGAATCTTAATATCCTAACAAGATTTTCAACATCTTTCCCTAAACAGCTTATTTTCAATAAAATTATCCACGTATTTTCTTTTGAAATGTGTCTGTTGGATTGGAAATGTTGGAAACTTTAAGACCGTGCTTGTGTGAGTGTGTCATTCTAGCAAGCCTCTGCATTGTAGTGGTAAGTGAGCCCCAAGAACTCTGAATCAATTTCTGCAGCTTTCCAGTGTGGGCAGTAAGAACAGCCTGCATCACAGAAAATTGATGACAGATAGTTTGTTAATTTTGGATTGCCGCCTTGGTGATGTTTTGTCAGATTCTTGGACTTACTGCAGCTATTTGGTCCAATTCAGCACAAAGGCAATAAATACTGAAGGCAGCTGGTCAGCAATGCCACATGTAATTTTGGTCCTCAGTCTGTAGTGGGTTTGACTAATGCTTATTGAGGTGACCATAACCATTTCCTTGACAAGTGCTCCTTTCCTTTTACTAGCCACAGCTCTGCTGCAAGAGAAGATTGAATAATGTGATATTTTCTGTCTTAAAGCTGCAAGGAAATTCTCCTATTTCTGCTACCAGTTTCTGAAAAACCACCTTCTTGTATTTGAGTAGAAGCTTTGTGGGCTTTGTTCCTGGTATTTGCAAGAAGAAGGTGGGATAAAAGCTTGAGATAAATCCTAAGAAGACTAATCCAACTTAAGTATCTCACATCTGGTTTTATAGGATTTTTATTTGAAAACCTGGGCCAGGTTATCAAGAAATAAGTACCATCTAAAAAGAAAAAAATAGAAAAATTAAGGCAAAATAAATAAGAATCTTTTGATTAAAAAAAAATGAAAATTTTAAGTAACCTAATAATTTCAGGATGGCTTGCACTATAGAGGTTGAAAAGCTATAAATAAAAATAAATCTTCAGAGGACTGTGTTAAATCTTTACATGTTTACTATTCATCTTTTAGGCAAACATAAATGCTCTTGAGTGAACTTTAAACAACTGAATCTTTCCCAGTAAATTGTCTTCTATTTCATCTTTGAATGTTTTTCCAAAATACTGTTTGCAGAATCGTGCCATAATGTAGAAATTATGCCAAACGTGTTGTCAGGTCTTTTTGAATGGCACATGATTGGATTCGAGAGCTGGATGCTTAAGCTGTAGATTTAGCAAATTACATTCTCTTTTCATTTGACCCTTGAGAATTTCCTCAAGAGAAATTTGTGGATTAATGTACGTGTCATAGAAAGCCATATCTATTTAAGGAAACTCAGTTAGACATGAATGTTACTCTCCTTCCCTGTCTTTTTCTATTTCTGATAGGAAAATAATCCCCATTATGTTGAACAGCTATGACTTTAGAAGATGTGGAACAGTCTGATGAGAATATTGTGGGTCTCTAAAGTATTTAAACAGCCTAACTTTTACTACTCAGTCCCAGTGAAAAAAATGAAACAGCTCCTACACTTCCTCTCTAGTGCATACCCTACATGCAATACTGTATTTGCCATTCAGAGCTTTCCAAAAAGGATTTTATTAGAACACTCTAAATATTCTTTACACATCACCAAAATGATTTAG
This sequence comes from Urocynchramus pylzowi, assembly GCA_013397555.1. Lineage (NCBI taxonomy): Eukaryota > Metazoa > Chordata > Aves > Passeriformes > Fringillidae > Urocynchramus > Urocynchramus pylzowi. The sequence continues at coordinate 898,422 of VZRH01008052.1, forward strand.
TGCTTTCCTTACCACCTCTTCAGGATGAATTTATGTTAAAAAGGCAGTCAGAAAGTGACCTGCTGGCTGGGCTAAACCAAGAGCAGGAAGCTTCCAGAGAGACAGCAGGGAAGGGCCTTCATCTTGAAGAAGATGCAAACTGTGTTACTAATTATGTATCAAAGCAGAATTATCATACATCTCCTAACACCTCAAGGTCCTCTAAAGAGACTGCTGAAACTGTGCACAAAAGCTATCAGAAGGGCACTGAGGAGACTGCTGTTCTCAACAGTGTTTGCAGCATGACAGGCACAGTGTCTGCCTGTGTGGCTGCCCTTCTGCTCTGGTTAGTATGCCAGCAATATTGTCATTCAACTCAACTGGGATATTCTCAAATTATTTTATAGGCTGTTGACTACTAAAAGAAAAGCAAGTATGTATTTTGTGTTTGGCTTCAGCATGGATGCTTTGACATCTTTTAGAGAAACTGGATTGTCCTTTTGTTGCAGAGGGTGTTGGCCAGGTGCAGAGAGAGCCCTAAAGCATCCCTGTAATGCTGCTGGTGGTTCAGAGGGACCTGTGAGCTCAGCAGAGGTGCTGTGGTTCCCTGAGCTTCATGCCTCAGCACTTGCCAGTTGCTACATGTAGCCAAATGATTGCAGAAGAATCCTTGGTGATGCTCTCAATTACAAAAAACATTTCATTAATTGCCAGTTATCCCCAGATTGTGGAAATCCAGATGTGGCCTGGAGGCATCAATATATTCTATGTGCAGTTGGGATGGAACAGGGAATTTAACCTGCAGTAGTTGAGTATGTAAAACTCAAATATAAGTACATGAGGAAAACTGTATTATGTCTAGATGAATCACTGCTTATTGTGTCAGGAATGGAAAGACATTTATCACAATAGTACTTTGGAGTAATATCCTATAGTGGCAAAAAATTTACAGATAGTTTTTCTTTGTGCTACAGCTTCAAAGTTCTTTGATACATATTTAGCTGCCAGTTTGTAATAAAGGCTATGTGTCAGTTCCATCAGGACTTTGTGCAAGCTCTAGGAATCAGCTGGCTTCTTATTCTAATCAGAGTAAGATCTCATGAAACTAATATCAGAGGCTCTATAAAAAAATAAATGGCAGCAACAGTTTTTAAGAAAAAATATATAATTGAAGGTGTGGTGTGTAGTAAGTTGCAGTCTTTATACATCAATTCACTTTATTGCTCAGGTTGCTTTAATTTTCCATTGGTTAAACAGGGGAAACATTTTTTTGGTTTCCCAGTATATTTTCATTTTTGTGTTGTTAAATGACTTATTTTTGGCAGAGAAAAAAATAATTTTTTTGGATAAGAACATACAGAATCATTCATGCATTTCTTGAAAGCTAGCATTATGTTGATATTTCACTATGAAGCTCTTCCATCTGCTATTTTTCTGTAAATTTCAAGAGAAATCTTAGAATTTTTTTTTAATTGTCACTGGTAAAGCAAGGATTTCTTAAGAACAAACTTTTGGCAGATTTTTAATTTTTTCTCGTTGGAGATGGATTTTTTAGCATAAGCAGCTACCTCAGTTATTTCTGAATCACTGCTAATTTAAAGTTAGACCCCCTTCCTTAATGGGTTTCTCTTTCTAGTGCTAGTTTTTTTCTTCTGATATTTTTATAAAAGCCTTCTGTATTCCCATTTGGGTAGCATTACTTCATGATACTTCTTCTCTGGTGTTATCTCTTGCCTGCAAGACTTGTCTGAAGCCGTAATACTAATTGGTTTCCTCCCCATTTTTCTTTTACAATGAAAGACTTTTTAAATCTTCAGAATTTTAACTCACTTTGGTCATTTCTTTTTCCTTGCATTTTTCCTTTTGAAGCAGTATTGAATTCCCTTACAACCTCCTAGGGTGTCTTTTAAGTTTGACCAGCTTTCCTGTATTCCAGTAGTTGTGTTCTTTGGGTTTTTTCACATTTGCAGCTAGTTTCATTCTTATATTCAACACCACCAGTTGGTTTGGTTTGCTTGTTTGTTTGACCAAAGAAAAATATACCAAGCTATTTCCTTTAGTTGCACCTTTCTGGGATAGACTACAAGTCAAAATAGAGTCTGATTCTCCATTTTAATAGGTATTTGATTCTATTAGTTACTCAGCAATTAGCTATAGGCCTTTCCATAGTGATCCTCTCTTTTAAATTTATTGCCACAGTGGTTTTGACAATGAGATTTTAGGTCACTGATGGTTCCATTTTCACTATTTTTTTCTGTCCTTCTGTCTCTGCAGTAAATATGAGAACCTGCTTTTGCTGTCCTGTTACATTTATGAAGATGATTACCATTTGTTTCCAGAAAATATTGGTTTTCTTCATTGGTTTTGTTGTCCCACATTTTTTTTCCAGTGCACCAATTTTAAGTAGCTCTGTCCTCTTCCAGCTTGCTTTTCAATCTCTTCTAATACCAGAGTAAACTTAAGTGATAAACATTCACTGGACTTCGGGAGAGAGGAACAGAGTCAGGAATGAGAAAGAACTGCAAAAGGCTGTTGTCAGTACTCAGTTTGGAAAAAAGTCTTTGACATACTGCTGCTAATGTGGAACATTCAAAGAATTATTTCAGCTTTTGCAAAGTGGGTGGTAACAAACATGACAGCCAAGAAGTCTGGAGCGTGAGACGAGGACAAAGTTTCCCAAGATGGCAAAGGCTTAATTAATTGCAACAGACTTTAAATGTTTTTACTGTCTGCAGCTATATTTTTATTTCATCTGTCACTTGCTAGCCTCCTCTCCAACTTGAATATTACATCTATTAATGTAGGAAGTGGGGAAAGTATTTCATTGTAATGGGGGAGCTTTTAAGTTGGGATTTTTTTCGCCCTATATAGTGAAGCCATTTATGGCCACCTCCCATCTTTGTTAGTGACTCACCTCTGAAGCTTAGTAGTCTAACTGGAGTAATGAATAGGCTAAAAGAGATGTGCTATATTGCTGCTATGTCTTCCTTAAGATTTCTAGCTGATAAAGGGGTTTTTTAATTTGTTTTCTTTTGGGCTTGGGCTTGTTATTTTTGTGTGTGTGTACAGCCAAGCAGTAGCCCTGCTTTTTTTTTTTTTTTTTTTTT
>VZRH01008052.1:901575-1005409 GCA_013397555.1 Urocynchramus pylzowi
TCTTTTTTGGTTTTAACTGAAGATGACATTTATGGGAGATGAGAGAGCTTCAGGATGCTGGGGTGAGATTCTAAATGTTTGTCTGCTGTTTGGCAGTGATTTACTAAAGCAGCTTGCCTTATCTCCCTGACTGTGATCCTGGTACATTTGCCACTATAAACACAGATAGCCAGAGGTCCCATTACCTTCTCAGCAAAAGTTTGCTGTGTCATAGACTTATTCATTCAAGTTCTAAGCCTATTTAATTCTTAATATGAAATATTGATAAGTTCCAGCTAAGCTGTGGAAGCAATCAGCCATTTTGTATGCATATTGCCATTTGTATAATTTAAATGCAAAGTCTGCTTTGCTTTCTCAGACAAAATAGCGTATGTTTTATAGAATTTTTGGAAAAGGATGAGCATGCTCTGGGTTTCAGCCAGTCTCTTTGTATTATGTGCAGGTGCTTTTGGGACTTTAATAATTAGAGGATCTAATAAAAGAATCAGAGGGTAAGTCAGGAAAATTGCTACAACGTGAGTTCTCTTTGCCATTAGAAAAACCAATCTCTCCTGTTTCACCTAATACAAAATTGAAGACTTATAGGTGTATTTCAGCCCAAACTTACAGCAAACACATAACAGAATTGATGAAATCATTAAATCATTATTAAGTAGCCTCTATTTCAAGCTGCCTGGATTTAATTGCTTTACCTTGAAAAATAAACACCAAAATCCCAAACCAAATAGTAAGCCATAATTGAACAGGCAAGCAGGGCAAAGGTCTGAAGTTCCTGGGTTAATACTGTGTCACTTACTGGTTTTAAATTGTCATAATACAGTAAATCTACATAGGCTGTTTCTTTTTCCCTAGACTGACTGAAGAAATGGGTATGCTTTTTGTTGTAGGCAACTTTTCAGAAGGCAAAATCGTGACTTTTTTCTTTACCATGTCCACCGCTAAGTCACACAAGATTTGAGCAAACTCAAAGTGTTGCTTTTGTGTTCTGTAGAAAACCCATCACTGCAAATCACCAATCAGCACATTCTATTTGTATCAGCACACCCATACCTACATGTGTCCTGCCTGCAGGTGCTTGTCCGAGTGGTGTGAGCATGTGCTCGTGGTACACTCCCATGAGTCAGTTCTCTCTGCGTGTGTACAGTGAGGGATCAGGTTCTCAGTGGAGGAAGAAGTGGTGGTCACAAGCTGTGCTGTCTCTTCATGCTGTCACCATCTGTGCTTGCTCTTTGCCTAAAGCTGGTTGACTTTGAATATCACCCTGAAAACGGGGTGATATTCACCCTGGAATTAAAAACTAAGAGGTTGTGACCTTTAGTGGTTAGCAATGACACAGCATGATATGTTTTTAGCTCTTGAAAGATAAAGTATAAGGCTTGTCTTAGGAAAGTAACAGATAAATAATGACACTATGAGTCCAGGAGAGACTCATAGTGTCATTATTTAAATGGCAAATGAAAACATCCTCCTAGTGATTATAGGTATGTTCTCCAAGTGATTACAGATAGAGTAAAATTATTCATCAAAGAATTTTGCAAAGATGCATTAAGTTCCAGAAACTATTTTGGCTCTTCCGGTCTGATGAACTAGATAATTAAAAATTTACTCTTACAGTGTCATTCGAGTCTGCTAGTTATTTACCAATTTCTGCTTGACAGCATAGTGCTGTATATTAGACCTAATTTACATTATCTCTCGCTGTATATTTCAGAAGTAGAAATGAGCAAGCAGCATATGCTGATATTTTCCTTTTGTTACAATTACAAAGGAAGAAAATATTCTATTATCACTCTGCTATCACCAGTTTTAGGAAGCATACGGTATTTAATATTTTTATCTACATATACAAACATTCCCTGATACTCCAAACATCCCAGTGCTGAGTATTTTCCTTATTTTGAAATCAGGGAAACAAAAAGAAAAAGAGCTATTCTTGTCTTAAAAACTGAAGTTCTAAGTCTGCTGGTTTTGCAGACTGGCTATCAACCCTTTTAAATCCGCCAGAGTTAAGTTTTCAAAAGTCATATACCCATTTTTCTTCAAAAGTATCCATACATTACCTGTGCTTTTTTTTCTGCATTGTAAGAATGTATTCTTTTTATTAACGGTGATAGATCTGCTCTTTACACCCTTACTTCTTATTTTATTGATTAGGCAAACTTCTGTCTGGCTTCTTCATCTGCTTCTTCACTCAGTTTGTGCATGTGGTCACCACTGATTCTTCTATGCTTATGCAGGCTGTTTTCTCATCCTCTCGTGTCCTAAGCGCTATGGAAATTATAAATATTCTGGGGCAAAGATTTTAGTTGCATGTTGCTCCAGTGTGCAGGGAATATATTCAACTAAAATATTTGAGTACTATTTTTAGAGGATACCATAATACATCTTACAGTAACCATTAGTAAAGATCATCTGAAACCACTGCTACAAAGTTAGCTTTACAGCCATTATTCAAATTCAGTCAAAAACATCACCTAATGTTATTCCTTAATGATTCAGTCATGTTGGGCATTGTTCCTTTTCAGCAGAATTCTTCCTTAAAATGGCATGCCTAAAATAGATGGAATAATTCATGAAAAGATAAATAGAGGGTATTTTGTACTGAGATAGTATGGCTGTGAAATTAGAGATTTGGATTAGAAAGCCCCTTTGTTTCACCATGTAGTCTAATTCAGCACTGTTGCTAAATAATTATATTTGGCTGTTCTCACTTGAATATTCTATTTCCCATAGTAAAGATTTTATGTTAGCCCAGAGCATCTTGTTAAATTGACTCTTCTCACTGGGCTGGGTTTTTATATAGTTTTCTCAAATGCAGTAACATAAAATACTAAAATAAAAATTAGCAGTAAATACTAGGAGGCAAGAAATTGCAAGGAATATCTGTGAGAGCCCTATCAGAAAAGAAGTCAAAGCATAAAAGGCAAAAAAAGCAAAGCAAAATAATATTAGAGCCAGGAGTCAATAATATAATGATCACAATGGAATAAAAAAAGTAATAGATTTCATAATCTTACTAACAGTGCATTAGAAATAAGGCTTTTATCAGATTGTAATGTTTATGATCATTTTGATAAAGTATTTATTGATTTTCTGCAAGGCAGTGGTTGATTATAAGGGTACAATTAGCATTTGGTAACAATGACAGAGAGAAATGTTCCTTGATAACTTCATAAACTGAGGTATCTGGACAAAAATAATCCTAGCATTTTGAAAGGAAAAGCAGGGAAACACTTTAAAATGATGCTCAGTGAATTCTCAAAGGCAGGAAGTTGGTGTTAGTTAATTTGAGAAAATAAATGCAGAACCACACAATGGGAATACAACCCACAGGGAATCAAGAAGTCATTGTTTAGCATCATCCTGATGCTTTATGCAATAAATTCAAGTGTATATTATTTACATAATCCTCACATGTGAAGAAGACCTGCTATATTTGTCAAACAGACGTGATGTGATGAAAGAGAAAATGCCAAGCATATTTCTGCTTTCTGTAGTGCTACTCCCTTGTATTTGCTTTAGATTTTGGGAAAAAGCTATTTTATGAAGCTTTCAATACCACCTCTCACTGATGGTTGGTTTCTGCTATAAAATAACAGAGGTCTTCCAGACTTGGTACATGAGAACTCATGATCTAATCAAGGAGAGGAATCTCCTGACTCACTTGGTGGTGTTACATAACTGTGTGCACACTGTAGGTGGTCTACCTATTAAATGCTAACCCCCAGAGCAGGTTGTAAAAAACATTTTGCTAGACAAAATCGTAAACCAAAATGAGATTTAGCAATTTCAAAGCTCTTTTTGCCATATAAACCACAACGTCTCACTGGAGACGTTTTTAATATTCATTGCTCTGTTAATATATCACTAAGTTAATGGAAATATTAATAGAATAATGAAAAAAATTCTTTATAGTAGCAGAAATGGTTAAAGAAGTTCTCATCCATCAAATATCTGAATATCAAATTAAATTAGAGCAATTCACAGTAAAATGATTAGAAAACAGTGAGAATGAAGTTAGGTAAAATAATTCAACCTAATTCAAAATAAGATAAATTTTCCAGAATGCTGTTTCCTATATCAAAATAAGATAAATTTTCCAGAATGCTGTTTCCAGATTCCATTTTTCTGCAGGCAATTTCTTGAAAATAACTGCAGCTACTTCTTTAAAATCTTTTCTTTTAATCAATATTTTTTACAGCAGTTGAGATTAGGTTGTTCATTGTAGTGACAACAATGTCGATGAACTCATTTGGCTTTAATGATTTGATTCTGGCAGCAGCTACTAATTCTGCCTACCACGATACGTAAGGTTTTTGTACAAAGGTTAAAGATAGAAGAGGCTCCTGGGATGGCTGACAGGGTGGATTAGTGCTGCTGAGCCCTGCAGGAAAAGGTCACCACTGCAGTACACAAAGGAGGGTTGTCACTGGGGGAGGTGAAGTCACAACTAGCCTACAAAGAGAGCTTTGGGTTTGGGTAAATTAGTCATTGGCAGGAATAAGTAGGATTTGGTTGTTCTCTCCTGCTTATCTTTGCTTCTGCCTATCAACACTGCCTCTAATCTTCACTGCCAGGCAGCCATCATGTCAGTGGGACTGTCAGCTGTTCTTCCTTCTCTCTCCTCCCAGTATTATTTGTTTGTGTTATTTCCAAATAGAACATATTGAGCCAGCACAGCACTGCTGGGTGAGCAAGGGAAAATAAAAGACCTTTTTCTAAAGTTTCTCTTGGGCTATAATTTATTTTTGAAGTTGCATACAGTATTCTGCTCTCATCTATGTCTCACTGAGAATTCATGCTCAATCCTAACAATGTCTGTGTCCCACTTTCAGTAAGGGAGTAACTGAAGTTCTCATTACTTAGGACTTTACATGATTAGTTGTTGGGATGTAGGTTCTGGACAGATTCATAGGACTGTGTAGCATGTCATGGCCTTAGGAGACAATTTCTCAGTTGCACAAGGTAATCTTGGCTATGAAATATGGCTTGCTAGGAAAACGATGGCTCAGCTGTTCACCCTGAAATGTCACACCATTTCAAAGGCTTATCTTTCACACTGCTGCATGCTGTGAACTTATAGGCTGTACAGTGAAGCCTACATACTCAGTAAGAATATTATACATAAATGGAAGTGCATGAGAAAGTGGCAGTTTGCAAAATGATGCCTGAATTATAAGAAATAGGAAGTGATTGCCAGCTTTTGATTTGCCTGTAATGGTACCAAGCTGCAGTGAGATGAAGGCTGCTATCTGAATTTGGTGAACTGATGGTCTGGTCTCACTTAAGAGAACTAATTTTTTTCAATACTGGATTTCTTCATCTGAAGGTGGAGAATTTTTTTGTTATACCAGCTCCATGAAATGCTCTCTCATCAGTCATTCAGTATGCTCAGATTTTTGGGGGTTTTTACTGACCCTGTATACTCCAGTTATACTGCATTATGTTGCAATGTTAAGGTTAACTTTCTTAATTCTAGGGGAGCAATTTTAAATCACAGTAGATGTTCCTTCCCAGTCCCAAAAAGTAAACTTCAGTGTGGAGAGTAACCTCTTAAAATACATATCACAAACTTCCAATTATTTTAGTGAGATTACAGAGTAAAGATGTGGTCTTGAAAATGCAATTTAGTGTTTTCATTTGTCAGTTGTCCCTCAGCAAAAAGCACCTAGGATGCATTAAAAAGGCAGAGGAAACCAAATGGCTAGTTTGAAGAGCTTTAAGCCAGTGAATTTAGTTTTGGAACATGAATATTCATCAGACTTTATTCCCTAAAATAATCATCAAACACAACCTTTCTTTGGGAAAGCTGTCAAGTTTGACATACCATGCATCCAGAACCTGACTCAAAAATTATTAACTTTCAAATGGAAGGATCTTTTCAAGCAGCATTAAACAGGGCATTTTAGCATTTCTCATTAAATTTTCTTGAGTATTTGTGAAGTTCATTGATTTCAGAGAAATAAAAAGCATCAGTGTATGAAAGATGAAGACTCAGTACTCAGGAGTAAACCAGCTCCTCCCCCTTCAAACTTTAGAAGTAGAAAAAGGCTAAGAAATTAATTCAGATAATTTAAAGTGGCAAATTAATCTGTCTCATGTTTGGGAGCAATAGATAGAAGCAAAGAAGTAATAGGAGACATTTCTGCTTTCCCTGCTCAGATGCTTTATTTGCCATAATTTTAGGCAGATTGTCTGCCAACAGACTGAAGGGTGTGCAATAGCTGGGGAAATCAGGCCATTTGGTGGTGTCCTTAAATGCTTAAGTGCCACAGTTCTAGACATCTGTGATTGAGAATGATCCAACCTAAACTTTTTGATCACTACCTAAATCCCACATGTCATAAAGAAAAATGATGTTACATAATATCAAGAAACTTGTATTTCGAATCACTCAGAAGTAAGTGCTGAAATCCTCTACATTACAGTTTTAATAACAAAGGCAATCTCCGTTCTCTAAGGAAAGTCTTAGGAAATTGCCAATCCTAGGGGAAGGATATTTAGGGATCATTTATGCTTTAGAACATAAGGGGCTTTTATTTTTACTGTAATATTAAAAATGCATATTTTCATTATCCTTATGAATTTCTAGTTCCTTTGAAAAGGCTCGGTAGGATCAGATTTTATTTGTGCTTTGCTTTATGAAATATATTTCATTGTTTTCAGTAGGTGTTTTTAAAAAATTGTCAAATTGGTTTATATTTCAGTTCGATTCATTTCTGCACCAAGAGACTTCTGCTTTTGTGAGTGTCTCAAGTAAGGGATTTTAAAAGAAATTACTTTCAGCAATTGAACTATAAATAAAATAGTGAAAATTTTCTTCAGGCAAACTCTGGTAAAAGTTTTTTATACCATAAAAAACAAGCAAACAAAAAGCCAAAAAATTTTTAGAAAAAACTAAACTGAAGAATTTGATATGACAAAAGGCAAATAAACAGAGAATGAAGTAACAGTAAATGTCAGAATTGTTTTTGCTAACAAATAAATATCTTGACTTCTACTGACAGACTATTTTGATAGCAGAAAAGAATAAAGATATAGTAAAATGGACTCGCTGCACAATCAACAGGAGAGCCCTTAATAGCTTGTTTATTTTCCAAGGATGCACACTCCAGCATTCCCAAGTGTAAGCCATCACATTTGACTTGTATCATTTTTTGAGATTTGAGAATGACCAGAGGCCTGAACCAGTGGCTTGCCATGTTCAACGCTGCCAAATTCTTTTAATAGCAGAGTAACAGCAAAAAGTGGGGGCTGAGTGCCTTGTCAATCTTGGGAGGCTCCTAGGCTTTGCTGTGTTGCAGACAGACAATGCCTGACTCGTACCCATATTTTAATAAGAGGAGGAAGGAGTAAATTTACAATATTTCAGAGAAGAACTTGAATAAGTGAATGAAAATCCAATGGACTCTTCTTGTTTGTCACAAGAAGTAATCCTGTGATGTTTTCTGTAATTATCTCTAACAACCAGATTCTCTTTGCTTTATGGGGGAGCACCTGCCAATCGCTGGACAAGTCTGTCTGCAGCCATGGACAGGTCTGTTTGCAGACAACTGGAACTGGCTTCCAACTTGAACTTTGATTTGGCACTCTCATTTTTACTCATCACCAGTATTAATTACAGTGACATTTTGGCTTGATGCCAGAATTCTGCTAGATGCTAGATTTCTGTAGAATGAATCTGAGGCCAAAAGCAAGTGTGTGCTTAAGCCAGTACGTGTATCACGTGCCTCAGCAGGGAAAGAGAAGTAAAACCAAGGGAGGGGAAGGCCACATGCAGAGCTTCACTGCCAAACACAGTGGCCCTATGGCCACTTGGCTTCTGAACAGTGTGTGTGTATTGTCTCCAACATCCAGTTTTCATATTGTTATTAAAAATGAATCTTTACCCATTGAGCTAGCACACTTAAAACAATCATCTGTATTTAAGTGTCTAGCAATCAGAGCATTAGAATGGTATTACTTGAATAAGACATGAATTTCACATGGATTTCTCTTAAATGCAGTGTTAGAGGTGCCAATTGAAAATCAGAGATTTGAATGAAGGATAAGAGAGCAACTATCTTTATTAAGGCAGTGAGTTAGCAAAAAGGGAAGGTCAGAGGACATCTGACTGTTCTCTCTGGTGTTCTCCTCCTTTGGAAAAAGCCACAAAAAATAGCAAGGCAAGTGAAGAATGGCCTCTGTGATATGGCTGCCCCTTTGCCTTTGCAGCAACTGAAGCAATATAGTCAAGAAAAGGGAGTTGTGTTTCTGCAGGATTTTTTTCTGCTCCACTGCAAAAGAAAGTGGTAGTCATCATTCATTTTTCTAGCAATTCAATACTGAAATAAATGTTGCTTCTCTCATTGTTGGTCCTATCTGTTACATTTTAGCACAATAGTCCTAATAGTTACCCAGTATAAGGTAGGTACCCCATTACTCAAATTTTAGTTCTTCATAACACTTTTAGTATGTTTTGTATTCATGCCAGTAATTCTGTATCTTTCCCAAAAAATGAAATTTTGGGGGGATTACATATGGAAATGGGGACTTACAAGGAAGAAAGCTAGATGATATAAGCATTATTTGTAGAAGAACTATCATATCAGTAGTAGTAGTAGTACATATTGTACGTGTTGGGGATTTAAAGAGGTAAGTTTAGACTAGAGTTTTTAGCCTGCCATAACCTGTTCTCAATACTGAAATACCCTCTGCCCTTTAATTTCTGCTGCTTCTTATAATTTTATGTGGGCTGTCAGGGAGCAAAAATTATCTGAATTTTAGGTTAAATGGGAGAGAACAGGGCAATTTCAAGTGAAAAATAAGTAAACAAAGTACTTGACTAATGTAAAGACAACTTACATTCTCTACTGGAATTGCATGGGAGGGTTTTGCTGCAGGCCCTGTGCTGCTGTCTGTAGTGCCCTTTGTCTGGCTGCATGTGCCTAGGGTAAAGATGATGCAGCAGTTCAATTCTCCAAACTCCACTCCCTGCTAATGTCTAGAGCTCTGACCTTTGTAGGTGACATTCACCCTTTTTTTCATGCAGGATTTGAGCTTGGTGTCCCTCTCTAATGCAATCCATCATATTTCCACAATCTCTTGCTGTCTGGTCTTCTGTTGCCTTTCTTGCATCCTAATTCTTTCTGCAACATTGCAGATGAGAATTTTAATTCTCAGTTCTCCTAGCAGGTGGTAAAGAGGATTCTAGTTCTTTCTGTTCTCTTTCCAGCAGGCCTACAGGTTTCACACCTATCCATTATGGTTTGGTTTTTAGTTTTTTGGTTTTTTTTTCATGTAGAGAAACTGAACTGAAAGAACAGTGAGCATGCGTTCTTTCTTTTTCTTTTCTCAATGATTTTAAATCTACTTCCTGACTTTCACAGCTCGTCTGGGGTTGGGGTCTTTTGGGTGGTAATAATAAATACTGAACTTACTCTTTATATTACTAAAGTTAATTAAAAATTCACACAGCTGCAAGGATAACTTGCACTTAAAATGTGTCTTGTTTGCAAGCCCAATGGAATCATCATCATTTTGGAGGACATTTAGACTGGCTCTGAGATGATGTGCCTAGTGCAGCAAAGTGAGCTGCCTGGAGAGATCCTACCCCTGGTGCCCAGCAGGATGCAGTAGGACTGACAGAGCACATATGCCCTGACAGACAATAAAGATCTGTCAAGTGCCAAAATCTCCTCCCCTACAGTCTTTGTCAGCTGCTACCATTCCTCAAGCATATGTGTGTGGCTGTGGAGAGCTGGGGAAGACCAGCCAGAGGACTTTTGTGTCTCTTATTCACAACTTCTTTGGTCCTATCACAAAATTCTTTTTCTCCCCCTTGGTGTTGACCTCAGCTCACTTCCCAATCTTCCAGATTCCATTAAAACCAGCCAGAACTGAATTCCTTAATTTTTTGATTGATTTTGATATGCTAGGGGAGTAAATCCACTCAGACAGTTATTTACATGTCTACAGGGAGATCAGGCATTATTTTTCTGCTGCTGAAAAAACTTACAGGCAGAAATGTGTCCCCTTTTTAAAACCTGCCATTCACACCACACCTACAAGCTGTGTCAAAAGCATCTTGAATCCATGAGCACCATTATTCTCTTTCAGTCAATCTGGCAATAATAGTAATTTCAGTGCTTTCATCCCCAGGAAAGGGAGAACTCATGGTGAGATACATTAGTGCAGCCACCTTTTCAGCTGATAGGGGTTCTTGTAATATGCTGTTTCTCTGAAATTTGAACTAAAAATAACCAAGGGAATTATTCTGTTATCCAGAAGAAGGACTGCAACTTTCTGAAAGGTCTGGGTTCTTCATTTTTTGAAGAAAATTGTTTACAAAACAGAAGGCAGCAATGCCTTCAAGAAGTATGTGTCACTGTACTAGGAAGAATACCAAAATGTTTAGTATGCATAAAAATTGGTTATTGGTTTTTGGTTGTGTATCTTTAGAGATTTGATCAAAATATGTAATTTCTTTTTAAAGGAATTTTTAATATTTTAGCTCTGGTTTAGAATTCAATTTTGATATTTTGTTGTGGTTTTTTTTAGTTTGTTACAAGAGAAATTCAAATATGTTTCATTTAGGAAAAAAGAAATTATATTTGAAAATTTTGGGCTCAATTTTATGTTATCCTTTATTATTTTATTATATATACATTTTTTCATATGACTAGTATATGTTATAATATTTCAATGATTAAATTTACTAAAAGGTAGTTTTATTCAATGTTAAATTGTTTCCACAATGATTTGAAATATCAAATTAATCAAATTGAACCATCTCAAAGATAATATACAAAAAGAACATTTGTAAGGTCCTATTACCCCTGTTTTCTCAGTGCAAGAAAATTATTTCTGATTGCAGTAGGACTAAGTATAGATTGAATGAAATTTAAAAATTAGTTCCTAAGCTATTCTGTTTTTTGAGAATTTTTTTTTTTAATTTTGCAAGACGTTTTATTTTCTATTAAAAATTAGTGTACTGTCAACTCTATTTTATTTGAAAATTTCTACCTATCTTTATATCCCCACAGCTCCATGATGGTTTACTCTTTCATAGTCCAGAAACCTAAGCAGTTTATCTGGCCTATAACTTACTCCTAAATCCCTGCCTTCTCCAGACTCTTAAAAATTGGATAAGGATTAGGTTGAAACCTCAAGTAATAGTTCCATAAGTGAGCTCCTACCCTCATTGGCAAGATGATAAACACATGGCAGAGGGACTTTTTTTAAGAGATTATGAGACCAACAAGGATTGGGTACCACTGGCATATGGAATAATAAATATGTTTGAAAATGTCTGATGATAGAATAAATGACATTTGTGATCTCTGAGCACAATTAAATTACTATCACTGTCAATGACTGCTGTTAACAACCATGTGAAAAGCAGTCATGTCACATAAGGTGCAAATTAATAATGTTTAGATTTGCTTCAAAAGCCTGGCACAAGTCAGGATTAAAGATAACATTAAACCCTTCAATCAGAATTTATCTTAAACTAAGCAGTGTCAATAATATAAATTCAAAGATAGCCCTTTAATGCAGAGCAAGAAAATCTTAAACATTTGAGATACTGAAAAAATATCAAATATCAAATAAGCACTTGGATGGCTAAACCTCTGTAAACAAGTCAGGTTCTGAAATCTGTGTTTTCTAAACTCGGCACCCTGGCCTTTGTGGGCAAAAAGGTTAGAGGGTCTTGAAAATCTCCAAATCTCAAATCTGAATAAAAATGTACTGTGAACCTATTTATTACAAAAACCCTAAAGATACACCTGAACTGCATTAAGCTTTTGGTTTTGCTAATTCATAAGCAGTCTGATTTTATGTATAGAATCATGAATGTCTGATACATTTAATTCATATTAAATGAATACATACATACATTTCTTTTCAGAAATACACCTGCTTTGCCTCTGTCTTCATGTGGCTGTGCATTCACTTAAGGGTTAAGAAATAAACTTTTTTGACCTTTTTATTTTTTGCAAAGTTTTGTCAAAATCAGCCAGTAGTTTTCTTCAGGCAGCAGTGATGAACAAGACCCTGAAGGCCAGATACACAGGGAGAGTGACCACTGAAGCTTTTATTCCTTACTGATGCTGAAAATCAGGTCATGCAAATGCAGGAGGAAGTCCCTTCCCACTTTCTGCTAAAGCTGTAACCTGGGTCATTACTCAGCAAAATTTGGGAAAGAAGCAAGAGATATGAAATACAGTCCTGGCAAACAAAACCAAGAAAAGAAGGACCATTTTGTTCTGCTCAACTTGCCCTTTGCCAGACAGGTTGTTGTCATGATGCTGACTGCAAGCAAGTAATCCTATTAGGCTTCAGGAAATAGGCTTACCTTGTTATCTGAAAATACTTGGGTGGATCAAGCCCTCAAAGAGGTTCAAGGGGGAGGGTTTTTATTAAGAAGTTCTTTAGACCTTGAACTAGTACCTTTTCCCAACTTCTTGCTAAACTCAACAAACCAGCACCTCCTCTTGAGACCTGCAGGGAGAAAATACTTTGCATGAGCCTATGTGTGAGGAAGCCCATTTCCCCCCCAGACTGAACTCACTTCATACTTTCAGAGGCACTGTTTTTCCAGCAGTTCTCATGTGTTCAGGGATGCATCCTGCAGCCAGAATGTTCTACTTGGATGGCAGTGCAAGGCTGCCAACTCTGGGACCATGTTATGGTAAGAAGGTTATTAGGGAGTGCTGCAATGAGGTGACAGGGATAGGAGGGTTCCAACTCTATGTTGTTGCTGCCTACACTTGTAAAGGATGATTTAAAAAATCCCAGTGAAATTACAAATTAAATATAAACATTCTGGTTTAGTCTCTGTCTGCCACATCTTCCCATTCTAAGCAAAAGACAGTGTGGGGTAACAAATATTCGTCACAAGCCAAAACCACTCCAAATTTTGCTGTACTGCAGCAGCAAAGCTGTATAAAACTGCTGGATTTAAGACTTGCTGCATCATGGAGATTTATAGGATGAGTATCATGATCAGAATGAAGACAGATTTACTTATCATTCTGCTAACATAGTTACGTACACTGATTTTTTTCAGATTGAGTTTAATCAGGTGCAGACAGGAAAAATAAATCCCTGCTTCTGTTCATAAGCAAAAACAAGACAGGTAATTCTAGGAACAAAGATGCTTAAGCATGAGAGACTGTACACAGCAGAGGAGGTTACCAGTAAATGAGGACTTTGACATTGGACAAATAATTACTGGGAATAGTTCTCCTCTTGACAATTATCAGGAGGATCTGTTTAGTTTCTTAACATGCTGTAGATACATGGTTGAGTAAAGAGGCTTCATATTTCAATACCTCACTCCCATCTGAAGCAGTTGACTGACAGTTTGCAAAGGTGAATGGCAAATTCTGCTTATCTCATGGTGTTTAAGGGGCTGGTTTTGGTATGATTTTTCTTTGACTATAAATGCAGATACCATGAGATACTTTGTGTTTGGGCTTCTCATTTATCTTTCCAGTTCTGGGGATGGGAATTGGCCATATACAAAGTGAAGAATGAGATTTTTACTTCATACAGTGGTGAGGTAACAAGACGTAATAGGGCTTTGTATTGCTTTTCAACTTCTGAAGAACTGCATGGGCAGTTTGTATTTTGTTTATTTATGCTCATTTAACTAATGTTAATTAACTTGTCTGAATCTGCATTTGAAAAATGTAAACATCTCTTGTATCCAGTGTGTAGAAAACTTAACAAACAGCAGCGGGAAGATAATTCCATCAAAAGATTTTCTCCCTTTGTTTGTTATGATATTATCAACAGCTCTTGATGGAATTACTTTCTTACATCTTGCTTCAGCCAATATATTACTATATTCCAAAGATTGTTCAAAATATAATTAAAAATGGATGCTATTTATGTGCCTCGTGTCAAAAAAATAAAACAACCCTGCACATTCCAGAAATAAAATATCTTCCTAGATGGATATTTATTGTTTTATTCACTTGCCTAAATTTTCATTTCACAAAATTCCTTCTTCTGATTGTTTATACGTTCTGTTAGGAATTTAGAGCTAGGTAATGACTTTCTGCTGTCCCTATCATGTCAGATTAAGTGTTGTATTCAGAAATAAGTGGAAGCCAGAAGGGGTTCTGGCAAAGACTTATTCAGATCCTGTGGTGTGGATATGCAGGTTTTGCAAGGTATGTATAATTATCTTAAGGAATGTAAATCTTCCACTTGTTCTTTTTTTCCTCCCCCTGGGTCTAAAACCAAATTATTTCTTAAGGCACTTATGAAATGCTTGGAAGAATATGGAAATTAACTGACCTTGCAAAAATGCATTTTCTTTAATTGTTCTCTTGGGCTAGCTGTATTTCCAGTAGCAGGATATCATTTTCTAATTGAATCTTCTTATAAAATAAATTTCTAACCTGAAAAAAAAATCCTTGCAAAGTGATACTGCATTAAAGCAGATGCATAAATGCATTCCTATTCTTTTTAACTCTAAAAAATTTTCCTACGAATATGCTGAGTGCATACAGTTTGAAATGTACATGGGATGATTTTATACTTTAAAGGCCTCCAAGAAATTTGGGATTAAGGCTTCAGCAGCCACCTTGTTTCGGTATGACAGGTGATGCATTACACTTGCTGAGGAAAAAGCAGTGAAGTATGAGTCCATCTGGCTATGTTTTCATTTAGCTATGAGCATAGAATAGCTATAGGGAAATTTATGGCTTCTGCAAGTTTCTAGTTTGATTCAGGGCCTGGGCTTTGGCTCTTGCAGTCTGTGGAATGAAGGAAAGTATTGATTTTACAAACTCTGTGCCCTCTTGAATCTGTCTGTGAAGGGTCAGCATAGCTGTTACATGAATAATGAGCAGCTGAGATCACAGAGGAAGATTTAAAAAGGATTAATTCATGTTGAATTGAACTTTGAAGGAGAAATTTTGCCAGCTGATATATTGGCATGTTAGTGAGGAGTTGCTTTAAGTAAAACTGTCCAATTATTTTCTTATCTCTTCCTCTTAATGAGCTAAGATGACATTTCTGTTTTCAAAAGTCAATTATGGAAGTAGCTATAAAATCTTTATATTCAGCTGAATCCTGCCTTACTCTCCTGAAACATGACCTGAAATATGGGTGTCAGAGAAGAGTTCATGGCAGCAGCCCAGAATGTATGTTAACATTCGCTTCACTGGTGTGCTGTAGAGAAGTAATGACCACCTGCATGGAGTGTGTTGTGGGGGCTGATTTTTGCATTTTGTTCTCTGTTTTATGGATTTTTTTATGTGTAGAAGTAGGTTAATAGGTAAGTAGCCCTGCACTATCTTCCACTTGCAGGGCTTAACTTGTTTGAGTAAAGTAAAAGTGTACTAAGTTCAAACTTTCTACTGTGGGCATACAGTTTAAGTCCTTTACTTTGCTGTTGCCTGTCCAGTCTTTCCTGCTTACCCTTTGGATGTACCTGCCTTTGTCTGTTGACTACCTAGGGGTTTAAATGCCAACCTTTTATTTCCTAACTCTTACTAATGTAGATGCCTCGCACATCACTGACACCAAATGTCTTACACCCAGGTAGCTGTCCACCTCACAGGCACTTAAATCTAGGGATTTTGTATTTTTAGAGCACTGTAATTAAAATAGGTATCCAGTGTAACTGAGGATGTCCAAGTCCTATCCACTGCAGTAGACTACTGTACTAGCATCTCATTTGGCAAACATGGAAGTGTGCTATACTAATCAAAGAAATTCCTAGTGTTTCTCATACATCTACTGTTTCTATGAAAAACATCCAGAGGGTCTAAGAAAGGGACAGGGAGACCTGCATCCTCTATGGATTCATTGACATAAAACAATGAGCTGTGTGCAGGCAAAGGAAGGGATGACACCTTACTCTCACCATTGATCTGCTCTTAGTATGGATTTGTAGATCCTCAAACATACAGAAGTCAAGTTTTGGTTTAGCTCTGAGTGTTAATTACTCTTGTGTCATGATCTCAGTTGTCTTATTTGTCTCCTAAGACCAGTATTTCCCCCCAGCAGGAGAAATACACTTGGGCACCACCCTGCATGTACCTGCCATGGCAATGAAGGATTTAGAAGAGTTTAAAAGGGTTTCAGAATTTGAAATCCCAAAGTTACTATGAAAAGCAAGTAAAGGCTGTTTTGCTAAATGTGTTCAGATTCCTTGAATTACAAACCCTGTACAAAAGTCCCTGGGGGTATGTGAGTTCCATTGGCATTAGCAAGAATGAGACAAAGGGTTTCTCATTCCTAATCAAGTGTGTGTGTCTACTGCTGTGATCTAAAGCTCTTCATGTGCAGTACAAAACATGTGACAAATACAGTGCTACTTTTCATTCAGCTACAAACTTCCCCAGAGAGAACAGTTATTCTGATTAACTGAATACTCTAAGAGGAAAGATTTTGGTTTTCTTTTCTAGAGCTGTATGTTTGAAAGCTGTAGCTCCTGCTTCTGCTTGCAAAAATGGGTAATGAACCAAAGAAAACAATGCAACTTGTCAAATTGTGCAAGAACTAGCTACATTGAAGGAACCATAATTTTCTGGTGTTCATGATAGCACATTGATTGGAGTCTTGCTGTGTCTGATGATCTTCTTGTGAAAAGCTTCTTTATTTGCGTACTGAGGCATTTTGGCTGGAGGTGGTCTCAGAAATTAATGAAGTATGCCAATGTTCAAACAAATTCCAGGCACTGACCCAGCTTAACAGTATGATGAACTTCAATAAGCTGTCAAGTCTAAGGCCTTGTAGAAAAATGCTGAAAGTAGAAACAGGAAGGGTGGGTGAAACAATGATCATGTCTAAGTGCTCTGTCATGTCTTGTCTGCAACTAAACTGCTTTGAATTTCTGAAACAAGTACTTTGAAAGGAGAATATTTTAGGTATCCATAGAGCTAATAGAGATTGTTGATACCACTTCCTCTCCTCACATACCTTCATAATTCATTGCTCTCCTAATTCAGTGCATTTTTACTTTCAGGCATCATGCAAAAATCTAGAAAAATGTGTTGCATATTAGAAATTATGCCTTATTTTGTATAAAATATTCCTCATTTGGTTCATATACTTCAGTGTGAGAACTCAAAAAAAAAAATCCCAGATACTTGTGGAACGCAAATGAAAAAGTTTCACGAGCAAGCTGAGTGCAATTTATCTTTTCATTTGAGGATACTTGTTGGGATATGTTTGTAATCTTTGTTCAGCTCTACATACTGATGTTAAGCACTGTGTTTTGCCTTCAGACACCTTGCTATTTCCAGAACATTATGTGGTAGGGAGGTCAATGAGGGGATTATTATGAGGAGATCTTTTCAGTACTAGCACACACTAATGAAAGTGAGACAAAGAGTGATAGTGGAGACTAACCAACTGTGTAGATAGCAAGTGGTGGATTTCTCAACTTTATGGAGTATTTGATATGGTCAAGGAGTTGAAACATTGCTTGAACCATTTGGAGCAATTTGTGAAGAACTGGAATGTGTGCAATATTCATAGCCACCTTTGCCAATTAGTGACAATGTCTTGCATCAAAACAGGCAAGAATTGTTCAGATTTGAAAGCTGTAAGCTAGTATTAGGGGATGAGTTTAGCTAGTGCAAAAGTGTCTGATTGGCATAACTAGTACATCAAAGGAAAACATAGATCTAAGCAGAAAGCATCCTGGCAAAGTTACTGCCAAGAGTCTGGGCAAAGTCAGAGGGCGTGAGGTATGCTTTTGGATGAAAGCTGTAACACAGTGGCCATCATTTTAACCATTTGTGCATGTATTTATCTCCCTTGTACTGATGTAAAGCTGAGGTACAGCAATAGTAAGGCCAAAAAAGAGGTTCTCTGTTTTGACATGCAATTTGAGTTGATAGTAACCTAAATTTTAAGGTATCCCTGCAGCAAAATGTAGGTTCAAAGCCCATATTTCCATGCATTACATCTTTGCAAGTCGAATGTGAACCACTAAAGTAAATTAGAAGCTCTTTATTGGTGTCCAATTTATTTTAAAATGTTGGTTAAAAGATATTTTAAAATAAATGTCACCTTGCAGATTGCAGGGAGTCTGGTACACCAGGGGCTTCAATCATGTTTCATATAGTCCCTTTTGTTAGAGAACTGTCAATTTTTTTGAATGAATTCAAAAAGCATCTTTCCTTAATGCCAAATTCAGATTAATCCCTAAAGCAGACCTCTAACAAGCACTAAATTAATTAAGCATTTCTAGAGAAAAAAATATGTGGTTGTCTTATCAAACACTGTGGTGTTATATGAATTCACAATGAGAGCAGTGGCTACTGGGATGTTTGCTTGTTCTCTGTTTGCTTATTTGAACCCAGACAAAGCAGAATGAGTTTTGAGCTGAATGAGCTGCTGAAAATAAAAATCTGTCAGGTACAGGCAAGCAGTGATTTTGAAGACACTTATGAATTATCCAGACTTAAGAAGATTTCTCTTAGAAAGAGCAAAATTCATATCCTTAGTGAGAAGATTGTCTTGCTGAATATCTTGCTGGATATCAAGGTTCTTCTCAAGATCCTCTTGGGATCCAGGGGTTTGTCAAAGAAAAAGTTTCCAGAACTTAAAACAATTAAACACTTTTCTCTTAGCTTCAGTCTCCGAGATAGATGAACACCATTTGCTGACTTTTTCTTTTAAAGAAATCAGCCTGAGTCTGACACCAAGAAAAACAAAGCAAATTCTGTCATTTTAACATTATAAGTAGTTAAAATGTGGTTTTTAACAGCGAAGTGGTGTAATGCATTAATGAGCAGCAGTGCTAGCCTGACCTGCTATAGACTCTGTAGAATGTGTGAAACAGAGAAAAGTAAATGAAAAATAAAACAAAAAAATGAAAGATTAATCTCAGCCAGTATACTTAAATAAAAATTAATATTGTTATGATGAAGGGTAGGAGGAACAAGAACTTAAATTAGAGCTTGCTGCAGACTCGCACAAATGGGTTTTCAATCTCAGAGTGATGCACAATAATTTTATCAGATATTTTTGTCATGAGTTTACTAGTTTAAAGGATACATTAACATGAATCATCAAGAATTTTTTTATAAATTATAAACAAGGCATTTTCATTATTAAAAATATAATTTCTGATAGCAGCTCTAATATCTAGATTTGGGGAAAGAGGTCTGTAAAAGTAGAAACAGTAAATACTGAAATACAAAAATTTAGCTGCATGAGCAAGTTAAAACAACTCTGGATAATACATTAAAATACGTAAAAACAACAGTCTTCATTGCCAAAGGGGTAGCTGATATTGTCTGTTCTGTTGGAGTTTTTGGGTTTTACCTTGTCTTTTCAAAAGGCTAGTGTAAAACATTGTGTCAAGTAAGCATTGGTTTCTTTAACAATCCTTAGAATATCCCACAAAGAAAGCAGGTTCCAATATTTCTGGTTTTTGAAGGCATACTGAATATTGTCAGAAGTTTTGGTGTATGAAATTCCCCAAATTTATAAAACATCTCAAGCACCTATCATAAGAGAAAAAAAAAAAAACCCTGGCAAATACAGTGATGACTCTGTAAGGTCAGTAGTAGAGGTGTCAGAATGATCTTCTATATAGCTTACAAGATGGCCATGAGTGTTCTCTGAACCCACTAATAATCCACTGGTGAGTGAGGTGTGATGAGTGTGAAACACTGCAGAGAAGCCATAAAACAAAACATGATCACGGTAATATTTGCCTGAAAACGTCAGCTATAGAGAACATAGTTATATGTTGTGGATCAGCTGAACTATTCCAGAATTGTAAAAATTTGAATTCTCTTACAGAAAATAAGGAGCACAAAATGAAGTATGAAAAATGAAAATAGAGTATAATAACAAAGGGACATGGGGAAAGAGGATGAAATTGTATGCCAGGGGTCTTAGGTAAATTCAGAAAACTGGGGGTCAAATGTAATTTGACATGAATGTCGTACATTAAAAACTCATACATAATGTCATACATTAAAAACTCATGTTCCCTCTGGAAGTATCTAATACATATCATTTTGGATTTGGTTTATGTTCTTTTAAGAAAGAGAAGCTTTTAATGAGGTAATACTACCTTTTCTACAACTTAATCACATTTATATTATTTATGTTTTTATCCATCCTTAAGGTTCTCAGTCTTAACACCATTCTAAAGGTATATTCCCATGTGGTACACAGCATTTAATAATGGCTTTTTATCATCAGTGAAATTATGCATCACATTAGACAGTGAAAAACTCAGGAAGCCTAAATGACTAGTGCTTCAGAGATGGTTCTTAGATGGATGTGGGCAGCCTATTATGTATGACATTATAATTTCATTATTAAATCATTCCTGTGTTTATCACCTGGAAATGTAGCAGAAGACATATTTATTTGTAGTCATTGTACTCAGTGGTGGAAAGTGCAGCACTGTAATAAACTCTGGCCCTCTGAAATATGTTTATCTTGTCACTGAACTGGCTTACTAATGTGATTTTCTACCTTTTGCAAAAGAAAGGTAATGCTTGCTGCAGTTGCTATGATACAAGACTCGTGCATTGAACTTTCTGGTGCATCAGCACACATTTTGTTCCATGCAGTTCCCTGTCATTGCTGAAGTCTCCCAAAACTCCAAATGTAAAATAAGGACTCTCAGATATTTTCCTTGTTTGCTCTGAATGACTAGTGTCAACAATACTGAGCTTTAATTTAACTAGGCAATTGGATTACATTTTTTTTTCCTAAAAATCGTCTCATGAGGCTACAGAAAAACAAGGATAAAATGCACTCTCTTGTGTTTGGGACTTTATCAGCAGGTGTAAACACCTGACTTTGTCTTGCTGGAAGTTATACATCTAGAAGAGGCTTGATCAACCCTCTCTTCTCTAAGAGAGGAAACGACAATAAGAGGCACCTTCAGTGGACAGTTTATCCCACAAGCCTGAGACATTTTAAGCCAGGATGAATTACCTCCTGGAGGAGGCTGCTTTTAATACTGGTTAGAGAGGACACCTAGATAACTTAAATTAAATGAGATACCTAACTTTTATATACCTAAAATTATAGGCGATGAATCCCATTGGAAGTGATAAGGTGAATTTTTTTCAAACTTTTGGTCTGTGAATAATCCAAAATCAGATGAATAGATGGAGATGTAGCAAAATACTGGAAGTATAATGCTGTATATGGCAATAAAATAAAAGTAAAAATGTAATGCCATAGAGAAGCAACTCTGTAGAGAAAAGTCTGAGTAATACAGATCAACCTCCCTTCCATACAAAAGCAAGGCTTGGTGGGAGTTGGTAATGACATTTCTGTAAGAGCAGCCTCTCTCTCTCTCTCTCATTTGCATCCTTTGCCTCAATCTCCCAAAGCAAAACAGTTGACAGTGTTTCTTCAGAGATGTATAATGTATTCTCTGTCAGCTCCAGTGACTGTATTCTCAGGGATTCCTATTTTGATGACATTGCACCAGCTAGACACATACTGAAGACAAGAAAATAAAACTTTAGAAAATACTGGCTTCTTGCTGACACTGGATTAGTCTGCAGAAAAGATACTCCTTTTATTTTTATGTAGCCTGTCAATTCATCTCTAAGGTCTTTTCTAAGATATTAATAATTTTTTTGACTAGCAGTATCAGGTAAGCTTAATGGATTTCCCTGCTGGTGTACTGAATGTGGTTGCAATGAAGCATGAAATTAACTATTTTAATGACTTATACTTAGACCTGATGGTAATTTTTTTAAGGACACCTGCATCTTTTATTAATTGAACAAGCAACCACTTGACTGCAAGTGAATAATTAATTTAAAAGTCTGAAGAACAATATTCATTGTACCTTAGGAAATATTACTGAAAAGTTTCTGGTAGATCACTTGAAAAATAAGTAATCACATCTATTGATTTTGGGATGCCTTGTGCCTATTGAGACACGGTATGTAAGGTAGATGTGCTCCTTTCTCTGCAGCTGGGATGACAGCAGCTCGGTTAGCAGTGGCCTCAGTGACACTCTTGACAACCTCAGCACAGATGATTTGAATACCACCTCCTCTGTCAGCTCTTATTCCAACATAACAGCCTCTTCAAGGAAGAACACTCATGCCCAGGTGAGTAGCTTTGTTGCCATTTGTTGCAACACCCTCCAAGCATGCAGGATAACAAAAGAAAAAGTTTGGTATCAATGCCTCTAAATGAATGAGGTATTTGTATCTTACAAAATCCTCTATTACACCTGAATGCAAGAAGCCATAGACTCCATTGACCCAAAGTTGGGCTGTGAGATGATATTCCAAATTCCCTGCTCCCAGGGCATGTGTCACTGCTGAAGGTACTGGTGAGACCCAGCTCTGCCCACCTTGGGGTAGCCCCCACTGGTCCCAGCCCCTGCTGCACCCTAACACAAAACAAACACAATATGACTGGATCTGTGATCATGGATTTCTACTCATTTCAGCTCATTTGTAGTGTCTCTTTCAACAGATAACACAATTAAAATCATGTATTTTTTGCTTTTTATGAGCTGAAACACATTAGGGAGGAAATATACAGGCTGTACTGTCCTTTCAAATGGCAGAGATTCACTTCTCCATGCTTAGATCCAGTGATGAAAGTGTCAATGCAAGGTGACAATGCATAGTGTCAAAATAGAGTTCTTAATAGCATACAGACACAAATTATATACATCATACATATATGTGTGTGAGTCTGTGTATGTAAAGCTCTTGTGGCAGGTATCCAAGCATTTCTCCCCAGCTCCCCTTAAAATTGCAAGTGATAGAGAAGTCAATACAGAATCCTTGCAGGACTTGGTTCCGTCCTAAAAAGAAATAAAACCAGAAAAGTTTGTCTCAATAGGAAAGTATTCTCTGCCATGTCATCTCCTGTTCCAAAGCAGGAAACTGAGACTGAACACTTAGCACAGGAGAAGAGTGGTTGCCTCCAGTGATTTGATGTCAAGTATTCAGGACACAAGACTGACACTTCTGATTCCATTTAGACTCCTGCAGGCAGCCAGTGTCTGCAATTCAGAGGTCTGTTTTGTCAATGTAGATTTCAGCAGACTCTGTGAGCCTGCTGAAATAGCATATATCACATTTGTCATTTCTCCCAGACAATAGGGGAATATAGTTACTTTTGGAATGAAAATTACTTCAATCTCCAACATGACAGATACCAGACCAATGCTGTATTCATGCAAAAATAGTCACTCATATGCCAATGTTCTTCAGCCCTTACCATTGTCTTTCCCACCATCAGAGACTTCCATGGTTGCTAACTGGAGATCAGCCTCTTTCCTTTCACATCAGCAGTGATGGCCAGCTAGTTCTGGTTTACTTGTTCCATGGCATTGTCATCAGGATTGGGAAATCTTAGGCTGACTTTTAACTATTTGTGGTTTTTTGGTTTTTTTTTTCATTTGGATTATCTCATGTTCTAGCTGCTCTATGATAAGCCTCTGTTTTATTTGCAAATTTTTCAGCAATAGACAGAAATGCAGTGCATGTTCAAGTTTTACTTTCATTCCAGAGTTTGTTTATGTTATGAAGACTAGGAAAATACCTTTATCAGATATGCCTTTACCAGGCCCATTAAACAGAACTCACTGTTTACCAGTATTCCATGATAGCTGGCAATCTCAGTCAGAAGCTGAGATGAACAGAATACTCATTTTGCCAGCTTTTTTTTCATGTCTTAGATATACTGCAACACAGATCCCTTTCTCAGTCTTTTTAAGTGATTGGAGCAGTAAAGGCTGGCTATAGACTGAGACAGAAATTGCATTTTTTTTTATTGTTTTCTTATTACAAGTATTATAATGGTGAAGAGAGGCTTTTAGAAAGTATTGTACTACTCTGTTTTTTTTTTTTTTAACTAAGCAGTTTGCTATAAAAATGTATGACTATATGTTTACAGTTATTCCTTTATGGTAAAATGTCTGTAAGCATGCTGTTATACTTTACACACATTGTAACAATAACTTCAATGAAAACTTGCATTTGAAGGACCCTGCAATATTTTTGTAGGTATTTGCTTGGGCTTTTTCCCCATTAATCCTTACTCATAATCTGTGCTAGCATGTCCAAAGCACTTATGTAATTATGGAAATGTAGAGAGCTTTTTCCTTTTGTATACCTCAGCTGACAAATATGTAAACAGGAACTGATTATCCTGTCAGTCATGTAATCGGTATTAATCCTCCTTATGGCAGCAGTGCCTAGGAAACAGCCACAGAGGGGTCTCTGTAGTAAAGGAGCTGTGACAGCCCAGGATAATAAATAGCATGTCCCTCAAGGAGATCCATTTTGCAGCCCCTCTTAGGCTGGTGATACCTGAGAACAGCACCATATTTTTGCTGTTAAAGAGGGGCAGAGGCAAGCAGGAGTGGTGAGAGGGTGATGTGCGAATAAGGCTTCAGACTGAGGTCAGGAGGTTCCAGAAAAATACAGAAGGAGAGGTTACACTGAACAGCCTGTCAGCACAAAGAACACCAGTCTTGTCAAACACAGAGGGTAGGGTCAGTCTCTGTTTCTATTTAAGCCACTTTCACAGCTTCTACACTGTCTTGTTGGGCTGCTCCTTCAGCACTCCCTTATCAGCATGCCTCAGGGAAAGCAGATGCCACAGGGGGGTTAGGTCCTCACTGGTGTATCCTCCACATGGGTCTGAGTTTCAGAGGGAGCGTGAGCCCAGCTGGTTGCCTTCACACCACGGATGAGTAGTGCTGGCATAAGCCTCTCTTCTGCTCTGTTAGCTGATATAGCTAGAGAGTTTCTTGTTGGACAGAATTCATTTCTGTGGAGACAGACCAGTAGAAAAGCCGTCAGCTGTACCACAAATATTTTTGGGGAAGATGCTATCCTTACTCACTGGTGGCACAACATACTCTGTTCTGCTGGAGAAATATTCCTAATCCAGTCACTGGAAGTCTTGGGTAGGAAAAGGCAAGAAGCCAGACTGAGGTGACTTTAGTAGTATATTCAGGAACTTGCTCACCCAAGCTTTTAGTAAAACCTCTCAGCACAGTGATTCACTTCTGAAATTCAGACTAAATTGAGAAACAATAGGGTATTACCACTGATGATTAGAGTGAATTACTTTTCACTTTATTATAGTTTATCTATAAAGAAAAGGGATTAAATCTTTTGCAAATAAAAGAAAGAGAAATGGCATCCCCAAATGGCTATATTTTGTATGTTTTTAAACTTTTGGTATCAGGATACTAATGTTTTAGAAGGAAAGTTTCTGTGGCCCTTGCTGCAAATAGACCAAATTCTCCTCCCCTACTATGATTTAAGAAAACAGCAAATAATGGAGATGCTGGGACTGAGCATTTCTCACACAAATCTCTTGCAGCTGAAGACAGACTCAGAGAAGCGCTCAGTTACGGACGGTGAAACTTGGGGCAGCACTGAGGAGCTGAAGAAGCCAGAGGAAGACTTTGACAGCAGCGTAGACAGCAGTGGCAAGTGGAAGGGCCTTCCCTCGGGGCTGTCTGAAGAGCCAGAGAAGGGGGGACAGAAAACATCTCTGTCTGTATCACAGACTGGATCTTGGAGGAGAGGCATGACTGCACAAGTAGGAACAACTCAGTCCAGGCACAAAGCAGGAACAAGTGCACTCAAGACCCCAGGTAGGAAACTTCTGTAGTTGAGATTACAGTGGTCTTAAAATAATTGATGGATGTTATAGATGTATGCATACTACATGCATATTGTTCTCTCCTCCCATAAATGACTGCAAGCTCAGATTGTAATATTATAATAACTTTTTCATTTCTATAACTGTTAGTTTTCTACATGCATAATAATAATTTATTAAGTACACATGGGTGAATCCATAACAAAAAAAGTGATTGCATTTTGTTGTGCTGTCATCTGTGTATGTCAATGTCTGTTAATTCTTAGAAGTATTTTTGGACTCATCTGTGCCTTATCCTTATTCTCTAGAAAAACTTACCTTTGATAATTCCATGTATTCATAGAAATAGCCAAATATTAGAAGCTGAGTCAAAAAGATTTAATGTTCAAGGGAGGGAACTCCAAATGATATTTTTAGTTATTTCTGAATTAAAGCTGAATTACCACATTTCACATACTATGGGTGTTCAACAGACCACTGTTAAAGGATAAAAAAATGTAAAAATAAGTCTTTTTTACACACTTTCAGTGCTTAATGCCCTCCTACCTAGTTTTGGAAGGCCTCTCAGAAGTAGTAGCCGCTTCCACAATCTAGTTTTGAAGCAAAAAATCCAAAGCTGGTGAAAGAGATAATTATCAAAACCATCTAATCGTAATCCATCATTTTACTAAGGAAATGTGTATTTTCAGTGGAACATTTTCTGGAGATTTTTCATGTCCTGACAAATCAGTGCATGCTTCAACCCCTAGCTGCAAAGGCAACTAACAAAGATCTCCTCAGAAAAAGTTCCTACCCTTTGTGAACCCCTTTTGTTTCTTTGCAATTTAGAACTGCTTAACACTGATCAGTCTCTGATCTGTGAGATCCCTGAGGAGCACTGCCATGGCGATCCTATGGATGCAAAAACTATATCCTTCTAATAGCAATTAAAAACAGAGATACTAAAAGGTTTGCTGCACACCAAGCTAAGCTTTCCAGATCTTTTTTGCTCAAGGTGATCAGGCAGCCACTGTGCAACATAGAATTGAGGCTTTAACTACTAATGAGTTGTATGTTTGCTAGGTCAGAGTCTGGTCTGTATCATGGCATGTGCCTCTGTTTGTGTAGCATAAAATGTGTGCTGGATAAAAGCATGAGTGGAGTTAGTTCTGCTTTGCAGGTGTTACTCTTTATTACATTTTAGTTTCTTAAGAGGAATTAGGTCATCCACCTCCAAAGCTTCCATCATTACTTCAAGAGTAAATTAAAAACTTTGGTATGTTTTAGGAATTTTTAGTGGTATACAGTAGATGCTTAGAGATAAATTAGAATTGACATAGCAGTTTTTATCTGTTTGTAAAACAGGAAGAGGGTACTTTCTGGTATAGCAGAACATCTTACTTCGACCTTCCTGCATGTTACACTAAAGTTTTAGAAAATATGGAAGAAAAATCTAAAGATATGTTATATAATCACAAGCCTAGACAGGACTGAAGAAAACCTCTCAAAAAAATCATAAATCTTGAGAAGTCATCAAGGATACAATGAAGACTAATTAACTTGTGTAATTGATATTGTTACAGATCAAGATGATTCATTCCATAACATAATCTCTCCCTGATAATTTTGTGTAACTAAAACCAGAACAAACTTATTCATACGCTAAAAAGATGTAATCAGTGAAAACCAAAGAATTCTATAAGTACCACTTATTTCTACACACATAATTGATCTCATACTTCAGGAGATGCGTATTACATGTAAAGTTTTATTTTCAAGTATTATTTCTTTCCTACA
Organism: Urocynchramus pylzowi; assembly: GCA_013397555.1. NCBI lineage: Eukaryota > Metazoa > Chordata > Aves > Passeriformes > Fringillidae > Urocynchramus > Urocynchramus pylzowi. Next base: position 928,942 of record VZRH01008052.1, read on the forward strand.
GAAATACTGTTAGCAGGAAAAAAAAATTAGTCAAAATGCCTTATAGCTCATTCAAGATAATTTTCTACACCTACATTTTCCACCTATATATGAAACTGGAAGTTCTTGCAGGAGTTTCAAGCTTTTAATACTTTAAGCTTACCTGTAACGTGTCATACAGATAGCTGATGGGAGACTAAAGACCAAACTGGTCTGTTTCTTTAGGGGAATTTTGTTTGTGTATTTTTTCATTTTGAAAGTGTAATCATACAGTGTTGAAATTAGATATTTAGACATTACAGCTTGAACACAAGTGACCTTTTCAAATATACTTTTACTCAGGAAAAACCGATGATGCAAAAGCTTCAGAAAAAGTGAAAACTCCCCTGAAAGGAGCCTCCATACAGCGATCTCCATCAGATGCAGGGAAGAGCAGCGGTGATGAAGGGAAAAAGCCTCCCTCTGGCATTGGGAGATCAACTGCTACAGGGTCATTTGGATTCAAGAAGTCTGGGTTGGGATCTTCTACCATAATCACCACAAGCGGAGCAACCATCACAAGCGGGTCAGCTACGCTAGGAAAAATGCCAAAATCTTCAGCCATCAGTGGGAAGTCCAACGCAGGGAGGAAGACGAGCTTAGACGGTTCCCAAAACCAGGATGACGGCGTCCTGCACGTGAGCTCAAAGACAACTCTGCAGTACCGGAGTCTGCCTCGCCCTTCGAAATCCAGCGGCAGCGGGATCCCTGGCCGGGGCGGCCACCGCTCCAGCACCAGCAGCATCGACTCCAACGTGAGCAGCAAGTCTGCCGGGGCTGCTGCCACCAAACTGCGAGAGCCAAGCAAGATCGGGTCCGGGAGGTCCAGCCCTGTCACCATTAACCAGACGGACAAGGAAAAAGAGAAAGTGGCCGTGTCAGATTCTGAAAGCGTCTCACTGTCCAGCTCCCCTAAATCCAGCCCAACTTCAGCCAGCGCCTCTGGTACACCAGGACTTAGACAGCCAGGATCCAAATACCCAGATATTGCTTCCCCCACGTTTCGAAGGTTAGTACATTTCTATGATTCCCCGAAGTTGCAATATATAAAGCAGGGATTTTCAATATTGTACTGTGCAAAAAGTACTGTGCAAAAAGCCATTTCAGGGAATATTTTGCCACAAACAAGTCAAATACAGGAAAATAAAAGGGCAGTATTTTTTTCATACAACGCAATGATTTCATTGAGATTTGAAGACCTTCCCAGACCTGAAATGGCTGCTCCTTGAGGTTTAAGCATGTTAGGTTCATCCCCATAACCATAGTTTGAAGCTTAGAAGGTGGACTCACATCCTTATGGGTCTCTTCCTATGTAAGATATTCTATGATTCTATGTTCAGCCACATGTGCAGTTTCTTCTCAATACTGTGGTAAATCCCCAAAGGGAAGAAGAACACTATGTTCAGTCATATTCTCTTAATGGAACAGGCATTGCCATATTCTGGATGGAGAACTGAAGAGCTCTTTAAATTATAAAGAATTAGATTTGCTTTCACATTGTTGGCAGCTCCAGCTACAAACGCTTCATTATCTTAGCAGCTTCGTTATATTTTTCGACACAAGCATTGGCAAGGCTAAATTTCAACTGTAAATGCTCTATTGTAACATTTCTGGAAGTATAAATCCGGATGAGTGCTCCATGAATTGGGATAGAGCACTTTCACTAGCTGGAGGAAAAGCCAATAGTGCCCTCTTGTGCCTACTTACCAAAACAGCGTCTTCAGGCAGCTGGAGAGCTGCAGCTTAGTTTTGTGGGCTTGGTAAAATGTAAAATGGATTCTTATGGCATTAGAAATGCTTACTTTATATCATTATAAGTTTTGCATTTATTTACCTTTAATTTATAAGCTGTACATTAACTGCAGCTTAAAATATTTCCAGAAATACATTAAAACATCACATGACCTTTTAGTTCAAATTTTAGAGGGCTTGAAGTTTATTTTTTCATCACCACTATAGAATTTTCATATCTAGAATTGCTGGAAGATGTTGTGTGACATACAATTTTATCATTCCTGCCCTTGGAGACAAACTGAGCCTATTTTGCCATGGTGCAGTTTATTCTGTCTGAGTGGTTACTACATGACTGATGACCACATGACCATCTGGTCAAAAAAACAAGAGGGGAATTTTGCACAAATACTTAGATGTTTATTAAACTATGAAGGATTTTGAGGATTTTGGAAGTGTTTGTTGCAATCATTTAAGCAGTTTTGAGAGGTGAGGAGTTTAATAGCTAATGACTTGGGAATGCTTAATTACTGAATTTGGGTGAAAGTGTAATCTGTCTATGAACTAATAAGACAAAAATGTGATTATTTTACCTCTCTCTGGGAGGGTCTGTGCAAAGAGCACATCTGAATAGGAGTGAATAAGAGCGGTTACTAAAGAAACAAACCATGATTATTGTGCTATGGTTAAGTGAATTTAAATTTGCGCTGCAATCGATCAACTAGGTAGGCGTGATTTTCGTAGCAGTAATTAAAAATGTGTCGTTTGGCTCTTAGGATGTTGCACCATGAATGTTTAATGCGGCTATCAGTTTCTCTAAAGCTATTTGTTTTACATTTAGGTTGTTTGGTGCCAAGGCAAGTGGTAAAGCTGCCTCTGCACCCAGTACTGAAGGTGTGAAACCCACATCGGCAATGCCCAGCCCTAGTACCACATTGGCACGGCAAGGCAGCCTGGAATCGCCATCCTCGGGCACAGGCAGCATGGGCAGTGCAGGTGGGCAAAGTGGTAGCAGCAGCCCCCTCTTCAGTAAACCTTCGGACTTAAATGCAGATGTTGTAAGCTTAAGTCACTCCCTGGCTTCCAGTCCTGCCTCAGTGCACTCTTTCACATCAGGTGCTCTTGTGTGGGCTGCAAACCTGAGCAGCTCTTCAGCGGGCAGTAAGGACACACCAAGTTACCAGTCCATGACTAGCCTTCACACCAGTTCCGAGTCTATTGACCTTCCTCTTAGCCATCATGGCTCTCTCTCTGGACTGACAACAAGCACTCAGGAGGTTCAGAGCCTGCTCATGAGGACTGGAAGCGTCAGATCTACTCTTTCGGAAAGGTGAGCTTGCCTATAGATATAGTGACCACGAAATAAGTGAGAGGCAAAAGGACAGGAGCCAAAAAAATAAACCCTCCACCTGTTTTGCTAAAGGGACACTGTTTAATTAGCAGCTTAGTCCTTTATGAAATAAAAGGAAGGAAGAAAAGAGAGCTGAAAGGCATTGTAATGTGGAATCAACTGCCTTTTAAGGTTTTACAAGCACTTTTTCCATCTTGAGAATTTTTTTCTGTTCCCTTGTTCTGGAGACAATGAGAGAAAAGGGGGAAAATTGTCTAACTAAAGGCAAGTGTAAACAGCCAATAGGCACATAATGATTCCTGCAGCAGGATCCACCTGCTGTCCCAGCATTTGGCAGTTCCAAAGCAAGCAAACCTCCAGCTGTGGACCCCCACTTTTCTCTTCCCATTAGCTCATTAGGCAGAGCTGGTGTGTCCTGGTCTTCAGCTGACACGCAAGGTCTTCTTGCCTTAAAATACTCTGTCTTAACAAGTTTCTTCTTACAAGTTTCTTCATTACACAGATCCTTACTGAAGTGCAGCTTCACTGGCAGGGAGACAGTTTACAAGATGGGATCCTTGCTATATGGTCAGTCCTGGCAAGTGCCCACAACAGACAAAGAAATGCAAAAATGTTTTTTCTGTTTGCTCTATTGAAGAATTTTTTGATATGCCGATGTTTTACCATTTGAGTTATATTATAAAAGGTGCAATCAGCCTGGCATAGTTGAACCAAGATTTTTTTCTTTTTTTTTGGTTTTGGTTTTTTGTTTTTGTGAGCTTTTTTTTTGTGAAACATTTATTTGACTTTTGCAGGAGAGAAGAAAATAATCTTTGCTAGGCACTAAGTAACTTATGCTTCCCATGAAAATTTTCAGAATTTGACAGCGAAACTCTAATCTCACATGGGGACTGTAAAATCAATACTAAATATTTCATTAGCCTTTGATTCAAAAAATCAAATTTTTCAGAGTAAGTCAAAAATATTTTAAACTTAATTAGTTTTTTGACATCACAAACATTTTGAGGATAGCAGACCTTTAACATACAACATCGTTTTTTCACCCTTTATATACACTCAGAGATTGTTCAATACCCATCCTTTGCATAGAAGGAATTCACTTTCAGTAAGCCAGCATTATAAAAAAACCCATCATCAAAACCTTGAGAAATCTAGATGAAAACTTTCCATAGATTTAATTTTCTTATGTTGCATTCATCAGTATTACTATATCAGCTAAAAATCACACCTCTTACTAATATAATTACAAATTATATTACTATTATATACTAATATATTATATTATTTTAATAATTATAAAACATATATATGTACTAATATAACATACACTAACAATACTTAGTATTGATAATAATAAAGTAGTTATAAATACACTGATACCTGAGCAACTTGCAGTTTGCGCTGTGCCTCTAATTTTTAAATAGGAATTTGAATTTATGTACTATGAACTGAATGTGACAATATTTCTTAAAAGGTCAGTTATTAATACTAAGCTTACAAAATCCTTCACTGCCACATATATGGATGGTGAGGTCAATAGAATGATGTGGACAAGTATGAATTCATGCCAAAAATTATACTGATACGCAGGATCTTAAACATCACATTTCAAAAATTAATGGCTTGGCAGAAGTTTCTGAGCAACCCCCACTGCTAATACTTTATGTATTTGTTCAGTGACTTAATTCAATCGTTCCAAATACTTTGCCATTGGCAATATTTTTACATTTCAGATTAGTCCATATGGGGATATTATGATTGAGTCCACAGAGAGCCATTGTTCATGTTGATCTGGTCTCAAAACAAATATATGTACCTAGAGTAAATGGTGTCATTTCTTGAATTATAGCCCCAACAGGGTTTTTGCATTTCAATTTTTCTGAAAGGTCTGATACAAGTGCTGAGTATCTAAACTCTTTTATACCTTAAAACTTACTTGTAGAAAAATATTTTTCACAACAAAAGCATTGATTTGCAACAATGGAGACAGATATGTTTGGCAGCACATTACGCCCTTTTTTCTTTGTAATCTTATGTTTGAAATGCCTTTGATTATACTAATTATAGCATGGCATAGCATAAAAAATTATCTGCAAGGAGATTTTTTTCTTTTTCTTCAGTCACCCTAGAGCTTGCAAAAGGCTGAATCAGCAGTCCTTGTAATCAGATGTACTAATATAATGTAGGGACAAAATCAGAAAGACCAAAGTGCACAATGAGGTACAACTAACAAGGAAAAGAAAGTGTATGCAAAGAAAATGCAGGAAAAACCATAAGAGAGGAGAGATCTAATGATAGATGATATAAAAAATATGGATTTGTTTCATTGAAGCATTAGCTGTAATTTGATGGATAAATATCAGTAGTGGAAAGCATACTAAGAGGAAATGGAAAGGTTAAAGATATCTTCAGTTTACTGGTCCTGATGAACTTTTCATTTCCCTGCTTCAGACAGAGCTGGAAACACTGCAGTCATTAGAATTGGAGAAAAGTTTTCAAGGGGTCTGTACTGAGGAAAGAGTGAGGAGGAAAGCTGGGATGGAGGGTGAGGGGATTATGGGAAAGCCAGTTTGCCTGGAAAATACAGAAGATAATAAGCAAAATAGGTTAAGTAACAGAAAACATGGGATTAGTCATTAACAGCCTTTTTAATAATGAAGACTAATTTAATTCATTTGCAGGAAAACATGCTCTCTGAATAGCAGAAAAATAGTAAATGCAATAAAAAATCCTGAATTTACTAAAGCTTTAAGTGCTATTCCTAATAACACTCTCATAAGCAAATGGGGAAAATAAGGTGCTGATTGGTAAAGAGTCACTGAAGATGAGTGGCCAAAGGTTTATTAATCTGAAGGGGTATAACAGGGCAGGGTATATTTGCACAGATACAAAATGGAAAATAGTGAGGCTGTCTTGCAGAATATGTGTACAGAATTGTAGTGCCGTGCTGGGACAAAGCATTTTGAAAATGAAAATATTGCATGTAGGTCTTAGAAAGTAGCTATCTATTCTCATGTTAAGGCTCTAACTTGAGACTTTGGGACGTCAAGTTTCAGAAAAGAACAACTGGAAAGAGCACAGAAAATGAGAACAAAAAGTCTCAGGGTACATCTATGTTTTCTGTGAAGAAAAGTAGCCCTTGACTGCCTCCAAAAAAACAGTCACCTTTCATGGAGACAGCGAATCTGCAAGGTCTCTGCTATATTTGCCCACTTATCCCTCCAGGGATGATCAGATGTTGCCCACAGTTTTCAGGCTGCCCACTGAGTGATGGTTTGGCATCAACACAGAGCTGACTGACAACTCCTGCAGTGAAGTGTCAAAGTTTACTCTAACCAAATTCTGCATCATTCAATAAGATTCTGTTGTATTGTAACAACCAGAAAATGGACTCAGTAAAAGCAAGAAATTTTATTTTTTTTTCATAAGGAAGGCAGATTTTGTGTGTCTCTTAGGCCTTTTGCTGGTTTTACACTAGCAATATTTAGAAAAGTCTAATTCTACTGTCATAGCCGTGTAGCTCCCTATATGGGAGGACACTTGTATTTTACCTCACAGCAATTTAGAGGGATTAAAATGATCATGCAGGTATTTATACTCTAAAATAAAAACATCTTATGGGGTTAATTGAAAATATTACTGCTTTAGTTGTAAAATTTTCCAGGTAGACACATTGCCAGTAGTTCTTTCAAACCCTTAATTGCTATTGAGCATTCAAAATTTGTAACTTTTTTCTGCTTAATCTGAAGGACACAGCAAGGAAGGCATAAAAATGCAGAAATATAGAAATAAACAGTGGTCTGATCAGCAGTAATAGCTGCATTTTAAGATTAGCAGAGTGGAAGTAGTTTTTAGTTACATGAGTGGCTTTCTCTGGTTTGCTTTAAAAGAATGTTTAGTTTTGAGGGCTATGAAAGTGCATTAAAATCTACTTAAGCCCTTCAAGACTTTCAATTATTTTAAATTATCATAATTGATAGGTGGGGTTTTAAGGTGTGAAACAGTGCATCATGTATCAGATTTTCTTATATGCCTAGCCTTTTGTAGAAACTAATTTGTAAGACCCATATCACCTTGGCCTAGTCTGTCATGGAGCTCTCTAGTTGTTTCTTACCTTCCAATAATTTGTTTTATGCCCTGACAGCTCTGAAAGAGTTAGATATAGCTCAAGGATATGCTATTATGGCCCTTTCCCAAGATAACCTCATTACCAAGGGCAGGTAGGAAAATGAGGAACGTAAGGCTTCCTGTAATTTCCTTCATAGAAGTTGCAGTCAGTTTCAGCAGTGTAAAATAAACAAAAGATAATGAGATACAGTGGGCTTGATAACTTCAGCCTACATCTTCATTCATCTTTTTGCATGATTGCTTTTTCCAGTTTACATTGCAACAGAAAATATCAGGAATATTATTATATTCTCATCCTCACTTTATTTTGCTCTTTGTCCATGTATGCATTGCTTCTTTCAGGAAAGGACTGTCTTTATTATCATTATCAACTTTAGAGATGTGAGGAATATTAAGTTCTATTTACCAAAAGTCCAGTTTCTGTGGAAGCAATGAACCTAGCTTTTGGTGGATGAATGATTTCAGATATTAAAAAGATAAGGGCAGTTATTGGTCTGAAGTAATAGTTACATGAAACTATCCTTAATGGTTTCATATAATCATCTAAAATCTAGGAGCATCTTTGTAAGCTTTATTATTTTAAAAACACACAGTGAGCATTTGCTACACTCACTTTAATGCTGTTGCAATAACTCCATGTTTATATTGAGGAATATTCATCCCTATTTCATTTGATCATCTGAATTCAAAAGATTTTTGGAAAATCCTATGGTCACTCTTAACCTGCTTGTACAACTGGCATACCTTTTGGCTTGTGGATTGGTTTAAAGGATCACTGACTCCTTTATTTTTAGATAATGTGCTATAGATTACTTTGAAATGCATATATCTCCAAATTAAAGTAATATTGGAAAATACATTGTTCATTTGGACTTTTTAAGTGTTTGCATAAGAAACTGGTGTTATGATCATGTTTATTCATCTTAAAATTTAGAGGTGCATAAAGGTAAATAAAGGAACATTAAGGCCCCATTGTTCTCTGTGAAGAAAAAAAAAGTGAATCATTGATTCAAATTTATGTTTTCTTTTTGCCAGCCATTCTAGATCCTGTTAGTTATGTTGGGATCAAAATGCTGAAAATACAGTCCTCTGTCTGACATGGGACTACTCTCACATGGACCATGATAACTGGGCCTGTGCTGAAATACTGCTGATTTTCTCCTTCCATTTGCTTTCTCCAAATGCAGAACAAGGCCCTTTATTAAACTAGTAAAATTGTCTGTAAAATTTCCTGTTGGTAAGAGTAGTTTGCTTCCATTTGCCCAACCCCTGATAGTAATGCATTGTCCATGCTAACAGTGTTTTCACTGCCTTTATCTACTAGGATCAAGGATACATGACAGTAGGACCCCAACACCCACAGCACAATAAGAAACACCTTTAATAAGGGTATTTCTTGGGTAGCAAGGGTCCTAAGTAATGGTGCTCTCAGAGGTGTGATTATGATGCATAATACAGAAGCTTTCAAAAGCCATTTTTCCATTTAATCCATATGGTGACACTAAGCTATGTTCTAAAGGGAGAGAACTTTGCAATACTTACTTGGTGATAAGTAGTTCAAACCACACCGACCAGAGACCAATTTACCAAGACTTATGATGAAATGCTGAAATGACACTTGGAAGGAGGGCTAGTTGGTGCTCTTCTAGTCATGTGGTTTAAATGAGGAAAAACACCATCCATATATTTTGGGTAATCAGTCACTCTGACACTTTGTGTGCAGGAATATGGTACAACATTGCTCTGGTGCCACTTTTCACTGTCCCCACCATTGCCTTGCTATGTGAGCCCCTCAACGACAGAAAGCCAAGTGTCTGAATCTTTAAGACATATTTCTACATGCAGAGCTGTCATTTGGCTTCTGGCAAGGCCATGCTGCCTCTTAGCAGGTGCCACAACCTTCATTTCTTTTGGAAATCTATTGCCTGATCATAGGCAACTGTGAAAAATAAAGATTCATACTGTGACCATATGATTCTCACACAGATTGCAGAGCAAAGCTGTAGAAAGGTTAGAAATAGTAAGGAAGCACTTCTTTCTGACTTGGACAGTCTCCAAATTACTATTGACCCAGCCCAGAGCATGTCTGGATGAAAAATGAATGTGCAGCAGTCCATGTCCTATTGTTCCCTCCAATGAGTAAAGGATTTATCATGAAAGTTATATTAAAAAGCATTAAATGACCTTCTGTTATTCACACAAACCTAGAGCTTTAGAATTTGTAATTCTGAACAGTCCTGTTTACTGCATGTCCTTAGGGATTTTTTTTTTGTTTTAACAGCATGCAGCTTGACAGAAATACACTACCCAAAAAGGGATTAAGGTATTATTTTTTTTTTGAGCATGACTGCTGCTTCTCTATTTTCCAGTAACCTTTTCTATGCTGCCTTTATTTTTCTTTCTCCTTTTGTTGATCCTGTTTACAACAGAGTTCTTGGAATTTCGATTCAAACCAGAAAATGTAAATTTTAACAATGGACTTTTTCTTTCCATGTCTGCCTAAGGAATAAATCCTCTTTTAAGATATACCATGGAAAGTAAATACTATTAGGGATCATTTCCTTATGCAATGAATCTTAAAAGGCATTGAATCCTGGAGAGCTAAAAGAGACAGAACAACGTATTTATGCAATTCAATAGGACTAATTATTGAAAACATGGAGAAAATCAAGGTTTTAGAGGTGGATCTGATGTTGGACTCATGCAAACACTCATGTAATTTGATCTGGAGAGCTATTAAAGGGTAGGGTTAGAAAATATTAAATTTGCTATCCAAGGTTTCTAAGTATAAAGTGCATGCTGCTCCATACAGTTTTCTTGATCCTTATCCAGCAATACACGGAGTCCAGCTTTGCTACTAACTCTTCACTAAATTCTGTCTTCATCACAGAAAACAGAATTTATCCACCCTCTTCTCTCTTCCACGGTGAAAAGAGCAGATCACTAGGTGACTTGGCTGGTCTCATGAGGCATGGAAGTTCATCATCCCAATGCAGGAAAAAGATTTGGCAAGCAAGGATATATGTGTATGCACACAGACACTGAAACTTTCTAATAACTGAAATTACACCATTAAATCTCATGAGTTATGAATAAATACTTATGAAATTTCAAGATAGTGCTAAACTATTGTCACTATAATGCATCTTCTGACCTTCTGCACTAGCTGTCCCTTAATAAGAATTTAGTCAAATTTTCTATCACAAAACAATCTTTTTGGATTTGAGAGAATGGAGAAGGTGGAAGACATTAAAGGCACAATGGGGACCCTGTGAGGATACAATGGGATGATCAAAGTTTGTGGATGTACAGCTGTAATGTTGGCTGAAAGATAAAAGTGAATTGGAGTGGGAAAAGTGCTTACAGGCATATAAGAATGATAAGTTAGCCCAGAAAAAAAATTCAGTTTGATTTAATGTGCAGAGCTCCCAGTCCAAAATTCAGATCCTGAATTCTCATTTTGCCATCTTTCCAATCTGATAACCACTCAGTAACTCTGTGTTCTACCACAATTATAGACAAAGATCATAGCTGTCTTTTTGAAAGGAGAAAGGAAGTAAATATTTAATAAGGACAAGATGGTTTACTGCTGTAAAATATTGTACAAAACCTCAAGCACAACACAAGAACTTACATGTTCATTTAATCTTCTCTCTAAGCAGAAACACTTGTGCCTCACAAGCCTGAAGCCAGAATATCAAAAGCCCTTTCTGCTCTGCTGTTTTGGGGAGCACTGATGGCTCACGGCAGTAGCAAAGGTGTTCCTTTCTCAGCAGGATACTGTCTGAATGAAGCATTTCATTCAGAATTTCAGACATTGCTGAAAATAAATCTCTTGATTAAGACTCACGCTGTCTGTACATTTTAATGTTTAATCACTGCCAGAATTGCCCTTCTTCCAGCTCAGCCAAGGCTGGACCAGTGAGTTATCAGCCCTCTTGGCCCACATGTCACACTGCACTTGTTTTATTGGTTTACCATAGGAAGCAGTTGATTAATTATTTGATTGCCAAACTTCTTCCTTCCAGAGAACTTCTTTCTGCTAATTGTTTATTTTTCCTGTCCCTTTCCCTCCCCTCAGTTTGGGGCAGGACACAATGTCAGATAGCATTCAGAGTGGGAGACCACGTGCATATGACCATAGTAGCATGTCATTACCAGTGCAAACTCCTTTTTCAGAGTTGTTGATCTGTTTCACTCCTGTCGTCTAATCAGTTGCCCGCATAATGTGTGACAGATGTCATTTTGTAAGTGGCTACTAACATTCCTTGGCTTCTATTCTGCCCATTCCCCATCCTAACCATGCAGCTTCCAAGCTTTTGCATCAACCTGTACACTTCCTATAGCTTTGAAGTCAGCTTTTCTGTCAGCTCAGTTGTCTGTCTGCTATGGTTTATCATCCTGTCTCTTCAAAAGAAGGGAATGCTGTTTTGGGGAGGGGGATGAAGAGTGAGAGGTGCTCAAGTCCTGTATGTTTTTGGTGTAACCCAATGGTAAATTGTACCTAGTTAAAATCTCTGGTGATAATCACTTGACTGGACTTGATGTTTTCCTAGAGATTTGCTCTATCTAACTGGTGAAGGGTATTTATGTGACAGCTGTTTCTTTCTAAGACATCACCTTGTCATTGTCTTGAGCATGTCAGCTGTGGTTTTTCAGATATACACCGTCATCCCGGCAGACGAGTCAGGAGGAAGGAAAGGAATGGCTACGCTCCCACTCAACTGGAGGCCTGCAAGACACTGGCAGTCAGTCCCCACTTGTTTCTCCTTCAGCTATGTCTTCATCTGCAACTGGAAAATATCACTTTTCTAACCTGGGTAAATGCTGCTTCCCTTCACTGTTTCTCCCCCTCTGTAATAGAACCATAAAATTCAGCTGTACATATTTCTTAGTCTGCCAGACTAGGTAGTTTATTTTTAACACCTCTGTCACCATATTGTTGTACCTCACTAATGAGAGAAAACTCACAGTGTGGTTAATGAAGTGGGTCGAGGTGCCACCTATTTTGCACAGAGTAAAAAAAGCATGGATTCTTTATGACTTGACCAAGGAGATAAATTTTGAGGGAGAGCTGGAAATGAGCTTCTAGTTCAAAGCTATTCATCTTGTAGGTTTCACAGTCAGTAAGATTCTTTCCAGTGATTTTAGTGAATGTCAGAAATTAAACATTGCATTTTTCATACATAGGTGTTTGCTTTGAGATAAACCTTTTCAATGTGTTTCAGTAGCTGGATCTGGCTATAACTTCACTGGGCCTAATCCAAATCCTAACCTTGAATGCAATATAGTATTTTGTGATGTGAGTGACATTGCAGTTTTATTTGATTATGAACCAAGGTTTAGATTTTGTTTTCTGAATATTGTTTCAAATTAATCCAACACAAGTTGCTTTTTTTTTTTTTTAATAGTATTATTTCTTTCTTTAATTCGGAATAAAAACTAGTTATTTCCACTGTACTTGACACATACATAGGTTCAGAATGAGCTTTTTAGTACTTAGGCCTCTACTGAGGAATTACTAACATCCTTTGAAGAATTAAGACTTCTATCTCTCTGTCACAGCTTATGGCATCTATAGGTTACGATCACTCAAAAGAAATTTGATCAGACATACACATGTTAGACTTCATTACACACAGGAAAAAAAGGTTGAGCTAAGCTACTTTTAAAAATGAAATTGGATCCTTACTAAACAAGCCACTGCTTTGAATTTTCCTCCTGTAGTTTTAGACACAGTTCTTTTTGTGTCACAGTTCCAAGAAGTATTTTTCACTATAATATTTTCTGTTTACAGTTATCTCCTTTTCTTTTTGTTCATAGTTCTTGTGAACACACAATAGAGAGAAATAAGATCATGGGGTTTAAAATTTATTTTTTCATTGTCCTTTGCTTTATTTCAGTTTTTATAGCCCTATGGAATAATTTTCTCTCACAACACAGCTATTCTGGTAGTTTATAACTTAGGACACGTCTTGGATGTGCTAAAGTAAAAGTCCGAACACTGAGGCTGGATTTAGCTAGACAGTTAGCTTTTTCTTCTAGACATTGAGGTTGTGTGGTCCAGGGGAACCATAACCAGGCTTTCCTTCCTACTGGCAAAAGAGCTTGGTGAAAGCTTAAAGTAGGTTTATCAATGCTGTTCTTGATTTCAACCATGTCTGACTATGCCTGCTTAGGGTGAGATTCATCTGAGGCCTGTGCATGAGTATTTAACCTAATATAGTGGTAGGTGCTCCTGTAAATCAAAGGATAAATGTCTTATATATGCTTATTAAATAATGCTTATATATGTTTATTAAATAAACTTTGGCCTTAACAGCAGTCAGTAATACAGGTATATAACTATGAAATACAGATCATGATTAATTAGAAGAGCTGCTTATAAAAATACTTATGACCTCTTGTTCCTTTTTAAGTCTTGACTCTCCCCCATTGATTTTCTGTGGGCTGCCAAAGGGTGTTCAGACACCAGTGGTAGTGTTACCATGTGCTTTACAGGATCAATGTCATCCAGCTCCAGCTCCTTTGAGGCCATCTGCTCCACCTTTTTGTTGAACCTTTAAATGTAGGAATAAAAGCATTCCATTATCTCAACAGCATGAAGTCCACCTAACCATGCTAGTCCTACATTATAATTTTGTGCAGAAGCAAAATTCACTTAATGGAAATGTGCTTCATTAATAAAGCTTTTTATTCCAGTGAGTCCAACCAACCTATCACAGTTTAACCTTCCCGGACCCAGCATGATGCGTTCAAACAGCATCCCTGCACAAGACACTTCCTTTGATCTCTATGATGACTCCCAGCTGTGTGGCAGTGCTACGTCCTTAGAAGAGAGACCTCGAGCGATCAGTCATTCTGGTTCATTCAGGGACAGCATGGAAGAAGGTAAGACTGAGTACCTGCTTAGATCAGCAAACACATCCCAAAATAGACGTTCAAAGCGCAGTCAAATTTTAAAATATTTCTTCTGCACCCTGCACCACAGAAACTTAAATGATTTTGCGAAGCTTTTATAAAATCTGTTGAGTTGGACTCACAAGTTTTCCTTATCCTAAAACATGGAAGGTATTACTTTACCCAGTAATAATCAATGCTTTATGTATCTCATACATGTACAAATCCTCTATCAGAAATTTCGGAGAAAAGGAAGCCATTCTTGGAAAACGATTCTTTCTTCCTCTAAATCTGAAATGTCTGAAGTACCTTGACTACTGTGTTTCTCTGCTTTCTTAGTCCTGCTTCTGTGCTTCCTTTTTTTTCCCCCAACCTTAGCTACTCCTTTCTTTTGTAGTCATTTAATCTCCCCACTTTCCTACAACCTCCTACAGCAAACACCACGTGAATTTCTGTATTGAAATTCTGTAATTTAAACTCACCTCACTACTTTATGCAGATTATTACTGTCTGCTTTCTTTAATGCTATCTACAACATCTGGAACTTGGTGAATATTTTTTGGTTTGGTTTTGGGTTTTGCTCTTTTTCATCCACAGAGAACCTGACAACTCCTAATTAAAGGCGCTGTAACATTTTCTTCTGAGTAACATTTCTGGTAAATCTGATTATTTGCAGAATTCCCATGAGTGCAAAGTCATTAAGCAAAAAAAGACAACTGAAATTCCATGGAATTCATTCTATAACATTCATCTTGTTTACTGCTAAGTGATGAAAATGTAAATTATCCTTATAATGGGCAAATAAAAAAAGTCTTGCTTTTGCCCCAAAGGTCATAGTTACGAGATAAAGGCAGGGGCAGGGGGAAGTCCTGGATAAAACAACAGACAAATAATGCTTCTACTTTTTTGCTCCTTTTACTGTACTTTAGATGATATATCAGGCAGACATCTGGGTGTGTAATACTAGCAGTAGGGTGCAGGACAACTCAAGCTGTGAGTTGTCAGCACAGAGAGGATGGCTGACTGAACAGAAAAATATCACATAATTCAAGGACAGAGCTGACTACAAACCCTTTGCTGAGGAACAGAATTATCAAAGGAAACACTGGAAGAATAATAGAGAAAACAAGGCAATTTATGCATAGAAAAAGAGGTGTTAAATGTAGAATTTCAGTAATGGGCCACCAGTGGGTTTGATGAAAGCTTTTTCATTGGTTATATTTCATATCCAGCTGGAGTGGATAACTGTGATCAACCTGAGTAAATGAAAGTCAATGCAGCAGTAATAAACAGTTTTCAGTGGTTTATGATCATTAGAGATTAACATGAAATGATGCTGTTAGAAGGTCAAATGTATTTTAAGATAGGAGCTCTGAGGAAGGTTAAAGTGAAACAAGTGAGGTAATGCACAGAGCCACTGTGTATGAGTGCAGAATGGCAGTTTAGCTGAGACATTTAAACTAGAGACTGAAAATCAAACATACTTTGGCAGCCACTCTATTTCGATGATCATTGTACCACATTTCTATAAATACAAAACTAGATTTAAAGTTCATTTATTTCATAAATACTTGGCTAATCCAAGTATTTATGTCGTGTCTGTTTTGTGCAGACAGGTAGCTATTAAAGCAATTTCCTTTTTTTTTAATCAAACCCTGGCAAATGATAAATACAAAAAAAATCTTGTGAAACAAAAATAAAAAGGGTTAATGA
The DNA here is from genome assembly GCA_013397555.1 of Urocynchramus pylzowi. Taxonomy (NCBI): domain Eukaryota; kingdom Metazoa; phylum Chordata; class Aves; order Passeriformes; family Fringillidae; genus Urocynchramus; species Urocynchramus pylzowi. Next base: position 944,783 of record VZRH01008052.1, read on the forward strand.
ACTAAATGATCATCATTGAAATTATCTGTGGGTATAGCCTTCCTCAAGAGAGTTATCAGAAGCAGAAAGGGCAAATTTTTTACAGTGGTAGTCTTCATTTGCTATTTCCAGGTAGGCCAGGAATCCCATTTCTCAAAATGGGAATGTTGCAGCCCTGCAACATTCACTCAGTGCTCTTGAGGCTGACTCCAGTGAGGATTAGGGGAAATATGTCACTACCCTTCTCAGTCACCCCTTTCCCATGGACACAGCTACACAGGTCAGCCTTTCTAAGGAAAGCTTGGGAGCTCACCCCACAGAATGTGGACTGTTTTTCAAAGGATAGTCTCTTATCAAAATCATTTGCTTGACTTAGGACAGGTGTATAAAATGCTTGATTTCTGGTTTCTCTGAGGAATGTATTTATCAAGTGATTTGTTGTCAAAGCAACAAAAGTGATGCTTGGTTTGCTGATAATAATACAAAATGTCATTGGCTCACTCACCTGCCCCATATACAGGAAAATGTTTTTTCTGTGTAGGACAATCTTTCTGAATGCAGGAAAATCTATCAATAGCTGTTCTATACTGATAGCTCATAATTGCTTTTTGTGGAAAATTGGTTTTCATTTTTAAAAAATTGTTTACTTATTGAGCTACATGGTTTATGCTTTCATCAATATTTCATGTTATTTTCCTTTTCTTAAAGTACATGGGTCCTCATTATCACTTGTCTCCAGCACATCCTCTCTCTACTCTACGGTGAGTATTGATATTTTAGAAAAAAGTTCTGCCTGCCTCTGTTCTTGTTCATTGTTCGTGAAAATTTCAATACTTTGAGATCTAGGAGAACTAGAATTTTACTGCAATAAAGTAGGAATGTTTATTTTCAGCTTTGTACTACTGTATGCTATTTTAGAAAACATTATTTTCATGTTTTTATGTGAATTGCTTATTAATGTTCAAAATCACCCAGTATACATTTTCAAAGCTAAAAAGAAGGTGGAAGTCTAAGAGTGTCTCTTTTATGGGGATCCTTTTGCTATTGTAGCTGACTATTTTGAGTCATTTTGCTTACCTTCAGCTTGTGCATAACCTAGAAGATGATTTCTATCCTGGCACTGTTTGGGGTAAACGTCTTGAAAACCACAAGATTGCCTTAGGGTAAGGGAGACATAATTTAGAGTTTAAGTGTCTACTGATTTTGCTTGCAAGTGGCAGCATTTAGATGTTATTTACAAAAAGAAGAGAACAACTTTCTAAAATTTCAATCTTCATTAGTTAGATTATTTAGATTGAGTAATATCTGTTTCTATCTCCAGAAGTTGTTCTGGGATTGACTTTTTTCCCTCTATTTTGTTATTTTATTGGTTTGTTTGGGTTTTTTTAATCTTACGGGGGATTTTTAATATATTTTGCATTATTTATTGCTTTGGTTGTTCTACTAACAAGAAATCATCCATAGGGAGCAGCTGAACATGTTTGGACATTCCCTTGTTGATACACAGCAGTTGCTTTGCAACCTCCTTACTAACTACAATTCCATGCTGCAGTAACCTCTGTTCACAGGAGAACAACCCACTTACCTGCTTTCATCCCATGCATTCATGAGTAGTGTGTGTCCTCTCCATATGGCACTCAAATAGTGTCAGCTGACATTCCAGAGATGGACTCCTCTACCCAAAGCCAGCACCAGTTCTTGCCCAGGAATACCAAGCTCCTGCAGTTTGATGCATTTGTAGCACGTGCTAACTCTGTCTCAATGCCAAACTCATGTTAGGTTGGGAAGTATGTTGTACCTGTGCACAGTGGTGCCTCTCCTAGCTCTGTTTAGTCATAAAAAGGTTCATGCAAGGGCATATCTAAAACATCAAGTACACATGCCTTAGGTTTTTACAGGCCTTAAACTGCAAGTTGCAAATCATTCCAGTCCAGACCAGTCCTGAATTATTTGGAAGCAGGAGAGGGGAGGTGAAGGTGGGAAGGAGGCATGACTTAGATTCAAAGTTAAGCTTCCCACTTAATTTTTTTCCGTTGAAAAAAATCTTTAGAACTATTTCCCTGTCTATGAGACACTATAGTCAGTTTGCATGGGAAGGTATGTCAAAAATTATAATTCAAGCTTTGATGTAAAATTTTAGAAGAATGTTATGAAACTGATAGATGAAAAAAATCAAGCTATAAAGTGACACAGGATGCTTTCAGCACCCCGTAAGTGAGTAACTCTGAAATATCTGTGTCCTGATGTTGTGTAATGTAGCAAGAATTTACTAATACTTACTATTTATATAACCTTTTATATTTCAACAGAGTATCTTGGAAATATTAACTAAACCCCGTGATATTAAAGAGTGGTATTTTCCCTGCAAAATAAACTTTAAGCTGTTTATCCAGGTTCACACTATAAATATCTTCTGACTGAATTCACATTGCAGCTGAACCCCACTCCTTAAGTAATGGATTATATAGGCAAGATAATGGAAGCTGCAGAAAAATCTGAAAAGGGCCAGAAAAAAAATTGGTATAAAATAATGACTGGGATTGACTTTTAGGAAAGATTTGTTATCTGAATTTCTTCTGCTTGAGCCCTTTTTGAAAATGGTTTAAACTTTTCAGCAATTAATCAAAAGATGATGCACAAGTGGAGTAGAAACCTGAAAAGTTTAACACTCAGTATCACATCAGTTGAGTGAAGAGAGCAATGGGATAACTTCACAAGGTTATCTCAATTAAATGTATTTATTAGATTTCTCAAGCATTGCCTTAAGCCTTAGTGCTAGTGTTTTCTGTGACCTAATCACTGGAGAAATTCAATCAAAGTACTAAATGAAGATCAAGATCTTCATGTATAATTACCAGAGGATGGATGAAAATCTTCAAGTTATTCTCTGAAGATTGTTTCTTTGAGAATTAGAAAATAAGATTCAGAAGAGACATTTAATCATTTTCTGCCATTGAATAAGTCCAATGACACAGAAGTTCTGCATTCACTACTATTTTCTGTATATATTGTCTTTCTTCTTGACTTGCATTTGGGTTTTCAGGACTTGCATAGACTGGAAATTTAGCTTGTAGAGATATGCATGTACAGAGACATCCATTTTGTTTCACAGAAAAATATACCATGTAAGCAGATGTAGTAAACTGATTCAGTTTTTTGCAGTGAATACATTTAGCCCTGTGAGTAATTGAAAGAAATATGATAGGTTGTCTCCTGTTTCAATCTCCTTCTGCTCAGTAGGTGAAACACTTAAATTTTCCCATATTTAGTTAATTGCCAATTTCCCACACTGGTTCTCAGCATTAGCTACACTTTGCCTCCCTAGGCTTCATTGATTGTGCTAAGCCATGCTCAGAGGAGTTCTGAAAGGACATGTCATTTGTCTAATATTCTAAGACTTCAAAAAAAGAAAAATAATCCTTGCAAGGATGGGATGCATGCATATAATGCAGAAGTAGAGTGAGAAAAAGAATTTTTTTCCTTTTAGAGCCTATTGGAATAATGGCTGAGTCCTGGTTTACAATGGTGTGAGCATAAACCTAAGTAAAAACTACTGAGGAGCATTTGCTCATCAGATTTTATTTTTTTAAGCCAGTAGGATGTCCAAAATCCTGGTGTTTCTCATTCATTTACTTCCTTCACTGCCCACAAAATCTGCCTGGTGAGAGCCACATCTCTGAACTCAGGGAGAGGCAACACTTCCTCGTGCATTGAGGGAGTTGTCTGGTAAGGACACGTAGCAGTGCCTCCATCATCAGGTTTGGTGCTCCAAGGACAAGGACCATGTCCCCACGTGGCAGTTTTAGGAAAAAGTCACCAACCCTAATTCTTTGCTTTTGTTGTCACCGAAGAAATCATAAGGGGACATCGTCACCTCAATCCCTTTGTGACTCTCCATGCACTACATATTTGATGTAACAATAATGGGAATAGAATATATATTTTTTTTTGCTGTGGGCAGATCTCTTTTTTTGTAAACACAGATCAGAAAGTTAGTGTGTCACATCAGTGATGGGAAAAAAAAATTCATTAATCATTATGCTCAATCATCCTCACATAGTGATGTGTCAGGTATTAGAGTAGTTTCAGCCAAAAGCATTTCTAAGTGTTGCCAAGGTAAATATCATAGCATCACAGTCTGTTTAGTGACTGCTAACAGATAAGTATGTATGGAAAGACGAGTTTTCCAGAAGTCTTTTTCCCTTATGCAAGGTAAAGCAAAAAAACTATTTATATTATAAATCATTAAAATCCTAACACCTCAAAATTAATGCCTAATACAGGCTCAAAGTCAGCTGTGCTAATTTGTAATAACACAGTACAAGACAGACAGTCCGATGCCAGAGAACTTTTGAAGAACATTTACCTTGGGTTTTCTGAGTGTTTCTAATGTTATTTACAGATAATTGCTCTACCTACATTTTCCTTCTACTGCTTACTTCTCTTCCAAATAATGTAGACTGCTTCTCTGAACATGGGCCACTTCAGACCATGGGGTGGATTGATTTCCATTACATTAACTGATTCTTATGTTATGAAAGGGTTCCTTTCTCATGGCATGCCATTCTTTTCTATTAGAATCCCACTGAAGCAAGATTTATCTGTCCACCAAATGTCTCCTGAATAGGACTAATCCAATACTTAGAAACTGAATGACTTTCAAAGGTTTGCCTTGCAGTGGTTTAGTTTCTTAGCTTGTTGAAAAAGGCTGCTGAGTAAAAAGTTTGAATATATGACCCAATACATTGCAATATGAAAAATACCTAAATTATTAAATAATGTTAGCAGGTTTAATTGAAAACTTTAACATGCCTTGATAGCCCTTAATATTTTGGTCAGTAATCTGTATGGAAGAAATTACATTAAAAAGCAAGTTCCCCTCACCTTTCCCAATGTGTGTTTTACAGATATGCTGTCAACTTCTCTTATCAGGGATTACTTACTATCATATTAGGAACATGTCTTGGTATGCAGTAAAACAAATATCAATCCAGGAGCCCTAATAATCATTGCAGCATAAACATTTTTTTGTGTCAGACTAAGGCCCATGGAGTGAGAGCACAGTAAATTTTTGTTTGTGTCTTAGAAATGTAGCTGCTGTTTCTGCAGTTCTGGTCCTGCTTTCCTTTTCTCCACCATTTCTTTTCGTCAGTATGCTGGCAAGCTCTTTGGGGTTTCAGCTGGAGCTTTGCCAAGCAAGTTGAAAAGAGTTCCATTTATTGTTTTTACTGGATACCTTCCTTAAATGTAATGGATGCATGAAGCTATTCATTTCACTTCAGGGTAGCTGGCTGTTATGTTCTATTACCGCAATTATGTTGCACACTGATTCTAAGCTGTTTCTTCTTTGTTTTCTTCCAGGCAGAAGAAAAGGCACATTCAGAGGTAAGAACTTTTCTTCATTTTTATACTTCTGTATTGCCTTACATTATTTTATAGTTTATTGTTTACCTGCTTTGGCTAAACTGTGTAGTTGATAGGGAAAATACACCCTCTGTCTTTGCATCACCCTTTAAGAAGTATTGGTGAAAACCTGGTACAGCTTTTAGTGTACCAGAAGGTATTTTCTTAGCATTGTGATGAAAAAAGCCTCCTGGCTGTCATTCTGAAAAGGATCAGTGAGAACTGGGTGTTGAGTAGAGGAGTTGAGATAGGTCTGATTTCAGACTTAATACCACTCTGTGCAGGATCTAAGGGATTGTGCAATTCAAGGTAAGGTGCTGCCTTTCAGGAGGAAAAATACTTCAAATGATCGCTTTGAACTTCTCTCCCTCACATTTTGAATTATATTGAATTTCTGAAACTGACCACTTTGATGGATTTCAGAGCAATGCAGATCGATTTCAGATATAAATCAAATTTGACATGGAAAATAGCTTCTTTCTCCTCACAGTGTATAAGAATGGGTGACAAGCCTGGGTCAGCAGCTGGATACAATTACAGCCTTTCTCAAAAGGAAGTCCTGGTTGTATTAAAAGGGCACCAAAGAGTAGCTGCAATAAAATACAGCACCAAGGGGTGCATTTCCACTTCACAGAGCTACATGCCTTCCAACTCCTGCATTTATGCTGCTCCTATTTTTACTATTCTAGTAGAAGGAAAAGTCAACAAAAAGATATTTTGAGGGAATTGAACAAATAAACATATCCTTCCCTCCTTGCTGCAGTATATTTCAATATAATTTTGTCCAAGCTCACATCTCTTTTAAATTAAAGCAAAGGAGCTAAAGAGGCATGCTATAGCTCAGTAGTGTAAATTCCACTTCCTCATTTTATTGCCTTTTATATAGGTCTGAATATAGAAATTAAACAGCATTTCTTTCCTGTGTTCTTCTACAAGATGTTTTCTCAATATCTGGGTCTGCTTGAGGTGCTCTTCCAGGAGATGTTGAACAGCACTTCATGAGACCTACCTTTGTGAATTTGCAAGAATATGATAAAAGTGTAGCTTAAGCTGAAATGTCAAATAATTGCATTTAAAAACCAAAGAGAAAACTTGGAAAAATAAAAGGGTCAGTCCAGAATGGAGAACAGCTCGATAATCTGCCCCTGTTGCACTGAGCTAGTGTAAATGACTGAGCTATTTTTGCATTATAGAAGTACAGGAACATGTTCATATTGCTTGTGCAATATTTCTTGTTGGTTTTCATGGGAGTCATAAAGCTAAAGTACTGCAATGGTCTTTACTAGTGTCTGCAAATGTTCCCTTTCCTAGGCTGGTTTTACCCATTTTACTTCTCTTGTCTGGAATAATTTATGTCTGAATATGAAAGGCTCTTCAAAGTGAAACTCCATGCTGTGCATGATTTCAGTGCAGTACCCAGAAGTCCCTGTAAGATCTCAAATAGGGTTAAATGAGCTTAAAATGATGTGCAAGCTTCATGTTAGGTATCTACCCCAGCTGAGATGGAAACAGAGATTTTTCTTCAGGATTCTGTTTCTCATTAAAGGATAAAAGAGTCTTGAGTTTATTTTCATGTCAACAAGCACATTTAAAGCTACATTTATTTTTTTCAAGTTGGCAAGCAAGTTTTTGAATACCATATAAGATTTAAAGAGGTTGCATGTTAGAATTTCAGGGACTATAGGAAGCATGTGTGAGAGAAAAAAAAAAAATTACTACTTTACCTCACCTAATTTTAGACATCCATAAAGAAAAAATTTGTGTTGGAGGTAGCCACCAAAGACTTCTTCATGCCAAGGTAGCGTGAGACTACATTTTTCACATTATCTTAGTCTAATGTAGACATTCAACATATGTTGGTTGCATTATGTCTACAGTCAGACACAGTGAACCTCACACAAATGCACTCATGTTTCAAAACCTCAGGCCACATCCAGGGTGGCTCTCCTGGATTTCACTAAGCATATGTGTGGGATTTGGTAAAAACCCATTACATTTCCCTTGCAAAAGAGGATGGTACATACAAAGTAATTGAGCATTTGCCCATATGTGCTCCCTTAACTGGAATCCTGGCTCATACACTGGTTAAATGCTAGAAAACAGTTGGGGCAACACTGAGAGACAACTTTTAATAATTTATATTTCTGGATAGTTCTGAGATTAAAATCTGAATCTAAGACATTGTAAACCTATTGGCTGTCTCTCAAAAAAACATACAAAATAACCACAACAAAAACATAGGTGAAATACTGACAGCAGTCTGTTGTTTCTCTAGCAAATTCAGAAACTACGGAGAGAGTTGGTTGCATCGCAGGAGAAAGTTGCTACCCTTACTTCTCAACTTTCAGCAAATGTAAGTATTTTTGCTTGTGATGATAAGTAGTATCAACGAATACATTATCAACAGCTCTTACTCAACACATAGTCTTGGAGACTTCTGCTATTTATATATTTAGATTGGGTTTTTTTCCCCAAGTTAATGATTGCATTAAATTTCTATATTGCCCCAGCTTCAAGAAGAAGTAATCTTGTGGAAATGGGAAGTAGACAGTGGATATGGAGAATTTCCACACTTTGAATGTGACAGTTCTATCCTGTTCAGTTTCACCCTCTTCTCAGAATCAATTATAAAAAAAGACCAAAAGTAAGGAGACACAACCAAAGAAAAGCATGATTTTCATATTCTAATAGAATTCATTAGAGTTTCATTTCACAAAGACAAACCCTGCAACATGCAGTCAGGTGTGAAGGGAAGCACAGCGTACAAGTGTATGTAGGATTTATATGCTACAAAAGCAGTGCTGTTACATAACTAATTAAAACTGGGCTATTTCTCAGAGAGCTTCCGGATGTTCCTTCCAATTGACATATATTGGTGATATGAGTTATGGAGCGTGTTATCTGAAAATAATGCCAGATACAGAAATTGAGATACAACCCTGTCTGGTTGCTGTGGTTTCAGGTGAAGTTACTGAACAATCTAGTATTGTGATTTTTAAATGCAGTTCAGACTATAGTTATCGTTACTACAGTGAGGGAAATCTGAGATGCAGTTCGAAGAATGTATCATTTTGCAGTTCAAGAAAGCACTTTCCTGACATCTTGGGCAGCCCATGGAGTGCCTTTCTTTGAAGTGTAGGTGTCCTGAATATTTAGGTTTATAAATACTGCTTATTTTAAAGAAATTATTTCATGTTGTCAGAAAATATTCTTCAGCTCTTGATCACGTGTGACTTCCACACATGAAAATGTGGAAGAGCTATGCTTAGCACTTTCTTCTCTGTTCAGATGGCTGCAGAGCACCTGTGGGTATTTGTACATCTGTAGCAGTGTAGGTTGCCAGACTCTTCTGAGTACTGAGAATGAACTAGTGAATTGGATGATGTGGGGCATTGCAATGTTTGTAAATTCAAAATCTGGATTCTGGGTTGGGTTTTTTTGTTTGAGAATGTATAGCTAGAACAGCCAGCATATCTATATTGGGTATGGCGTTCCTTCACTCACGTGTTTTAGACACTGACCTTCATCTTTACCAGTTCTTCATTCACCTATACTGAGAGCAACTAACTAAAACCTACTCTGAGAGGTGAGAAGAGCTAAAACAGCATGCTTTGGGTAGGTGTGTTTGCTAGTGAGTCTATTGTTCTCTGCAGGGCACTTTTCTTTCCATTAAAAATGCAGAGGTGCAGCAGCTCTGCATGGAAGTGGGGAGCATAGGAAGGTGATCCCTGGCTGGGCTCATGACACAGCACAATCACAGATATGCCCACATCTACTGGTGTTATCCAGAGGAGTTCTCTTGATTCCAGCAAGCCCCTGATTTAGTAAAAGATGTGTCTGCCCACAGTCAGAACTTGGACTAGATGATCATTAAAGGTCCCTCCCAAACCACACCTTTTCATTATTCTAAATAGAGGTGTCATATCAGTTAAATTAAATTGTTCACCTTTGGTGGGCTTGTGCTCAGTGCCTGTTCCAGGTGATAACTCGGGCCCCTGGTACCACTTCTCTCTTTACTCTGCAGGGAGAAAAATGGTTTTCCCTTCTCTCCTTCCACTGGCTCAGAACAGAAACACCAGCATGTTATTTCTAGCTGCTGTGTTGAAAGGGAGAGTTGAAAGATTACTCAGTCTCTATCACTTTTTAGTCAACCCAGAAATGCTGTAGTCTATAATATGGCAACAAGTGCAATAAGGTGAGGATGTCAGAGCATTCTCTGCAGCTGAGGAAATGAAGCCATTGTTTTGTTAGTTTGGACAAACTGTGTCCAATCTCTCCTCAGTCTTATTTAGAAGTCCTTCACTATACCTCTGGCCAATATGTCTTTTTATTAAATAAACACCACACAGGATGATTTCTAATAACATTACTTATTCTAGACAAATTGTCAAAGCCAGCTCCACACTGTAATTAGATTTGATCCATAATTCAAAGAAACTGAGTCAAGTTAAAAATGGGTATTTTGGCTTTGTTTTCACTCAAACTAAATCAGCTGCATGGGTAAGAAATAAATTTGGGTTGATCTGTATAAATCAGACTGGATTGTTGGGAATCTGTTCCTATATGCTGCCTCTGGGTTTCTGAACAGCTAGCAAGAATGCTTTTCTATGGATCTAACTATAAGGACAACATTTGCAATAGGATGGCTAAAAATATATGCATAGACATCTATCTTTCCTATCTAGAAGTACCACATTTGGTTAATTTAATCATGTTCTTTTGACTGTTACACACCTTAATAGGATGGCTAAAAATATATGCATAGACATCTATCTTTCCTATCTAGAAGTACCACATTTGGTTAATTTAATCATGTTCTTTTGACTGTTACACACCTTCTAATCCATCTCCAAGGAGATATTCTTTAAACTCAAAACCTATAAGCAACCCTAAGGCTGATCCATTTTACACATGCATTTTTTAAATGATACAAGAGAAATCTTTCCTCTTGCCAAATCCCCAACATGTAGAAATTCCTTCAAAATTAAATTTTTCAGGAGCACGAAATGTAGAGGCTTCAAAATCCCTAGGCATGAACAAAATTATATTCACAATGAATACCATCTTTAAAAAAAAAGTAGATATTACTAGATATTGGGAGTAAATATTTCTGGCAGGATGTTCTCATGAGATACATACTTTACAAAACCAAAAAATTGAGAAGTATTTCACAATAAACGTGGTCCTGAGTTCATTTTCTGCTGTTTCTGGTACAGAACTTGTGAAGTATTAAAACAACACTTCCACATGAATCCAAACAATCAAAAGAATGTTTCAACACTCCTTCTGTCAGTCCTTCAAGCACCTTATGAGAAGAAATTCTACAAAGTATCTCTTAAGCATCAGAAATAAAGCCCAGGTTGAAAGCGGAGAGTATATTCAACCATTTAATTGTGATAGAACCACTGAAATTTAGTTACTTACAGAATTGATGTTTAAATGCCAGATATTAAGTACTTTTCATAAAAATTCTGAGAGTTAATAGCAAACAATTGATTTAAATTGGCAAACTTATGGAAAACCTAGATGGCTTTCTAGATTTCATGAACTTGTACTGCCTTGGCAATGCGTTCCTTTCATTTATTCATTTATCATCTATTTTGTAGTCTAGGAGACATATTTCACCAGTCACTGCCTTTTAAAGGAGAAGTATTCCTAATCACAAAATCTGGAATTTATTCTCAGAGAAGAAATCAAATCTCTACATGGATAATACTGCTGTGACCCTCATTTTTAGTTATGTTTGCTCATCAGTAAGGCTAAAACTTGAACAAACATTAAGTTTAATTCAGAAAAGTTTGATCACTGCCTGTCTTCTCTGTCAAGACATCCATCTCTGGCAGGCAGAGAACTGTATAAACAGGCTAACTTTTGTGGTGCTTTTGCTAACCAGAAAAATGCTCAGTCCTTTCTGATGCTTTTGCTACAAATGCATTCCTCTTAGCGTTAGTCCTCAGTGTTAGTCCTGAGCCCCTCCTAATTTCCATACCTTCACTGTCTGAAAATAGGCAGCACTTTTTCCCTTGCTGTGGTCTGGAGAAGGAAAGTGTTAACAGCCAGAAATCTTGTTCCTTCAAAGTTCCATCTTGATGTAAATTTGTTGTTAGCATTTCCCTTTGTAGAACTGAGCAAAAGTATTGTGCGTGAGTGAAAAAAAGAGCACCTTATTCAGCTCATTTCAACACTATTTGTGCCTTTCTTTGCTTCTCCACAGAAGACTGTTGGTGACATTAGTATATAAGTCATTAAAAGACTGGCAGGTTGAATTTTGACCTATTTAATCAAGCCTTTGCTTGATACATTATTTTATACCAAAATTTGTCAATTGGAAGTTACAGCATTTCTCACACATTATTGAAAACTCTGCTAAAAATGTTCTTATTTGGTTTGATTTGTTGTTCAGTTTTCATTGGCCAGACTCAAGTACTATGCTTGACTTCAACATTTTATTTCATTTGATTAATCTCAAAGGGCCAAAGTGTTTTGCCTGCATATGATTAAATTCAAGCTGGGTCCAGCTGTCGTTTGAATGCCTAATTTACAGATCTTCTCTGAGATTCTTGCTTTACCCCTGGCATCTGTCTCAGTGTGGCTGAAGGGTAAATCTCAATGCTAATTCAGAAAGGGCCTGTTTTCAGTGCAGAAAATGTCCAACCAGCAGACTCCGTATGTGACTGACAAGGGCTCAAATTCCAGTGAGCAGCCTGACCAAGCCTGTTCAGAGGGACTTTGATCAGAGCTTTGTACTGTATAAAGCTGAAGGATGCATGCTTGCAGACTGTAGTAGAGCCAGGATGCCAGTAGAAAGCGGAGGGGGTTTGCTGGCTAATGCTCTTGTTTGGCCAGCTCTGAACCGCTATCCTACAGCCCAGCAACAAGATGCTAGCAGGCAGCAAACAGAAAAGGTCCCCAGATCTACAGCTGCTGCTTGCAATCAGCCCGATCTCTTCTGGCCTTTCACACCTCCTTTCATTCAGCCATGTCAGGTGGGAGGAACTTTATTTACTTACCTTTGTTTTATAAATCTGAACGCCACAGGTCAAATCCCAAAGTGTGTTGGAAGACAGATGTTTCATATGTGAATGCCATGTTCAGGATAAGCTGTAAACATGAGAGCTGAGGTATTTGGGGGTTGCCTGGCTGGGATAGTTTACTAAGAAAATGTTTAAAAACAACTCTGTCATCTTAGCACTGAAGTCATTACATCATACATCTCTTTGGCTATTTCCAGTGGGCAGTTCATATGCTAATAGAAGTCAAAATTAATTCAAACATGAAGGATATCTACAGATTAAGAGCCGTATATCTATGTATCTAATATGCATGTCGTGTTAATGATGGATATATTTTGCTGCAGGCATAATTCAAGTAAAGCCCAGTCACTTAACTCTAATTCCAAGATGTCTTTTTTCAAGTACATATACTGCATTCAATTGTGAAGACATATTTTTATTTCAGAGTGAGCATTATATAAAGCATATGTAGTATTCAGGCTACTCTTTCAAGTATTGAAATGATGTGTGTACACCATGAACAAAACTTCTAAATCTAACACAAAGATTTATAAGGTGTGAGAGACTGGTGGTATCGTAAAAAAACAAACAAAACAATTGTTAAATGTTTTTACAAGAATTAAAGAATTGAAACTTTTAGATAAATTAAACCATCCTCAGAAACTGAGGATTAGCAATCCTATCAATATAAATTAGGAAATTTTTAAATGTAAAAAAAGTTTCTAATTAGAATTTTTTATTTCTGATGAATATTATTACAGACACAGATACTTCTTTCTCTTTGCTTTAATTGTTTTATTGAATTATTTTGCATTTAACTGTTTAAATGCGAAACCTGATCTCAAATGGAAATATATATACGTATGTTTTATGTATACTTCAACACCCATATAAGTATACTGATAATTTAGCCTTTTTTTCAAACTAAATTTTCTTATTTCTGTAGGGAAGATCTGCTAAAGTTTTCAAGTCTGAGTTCCCTAGACAGCTGAATAAATGAATATTAGCAACCATGGAGAAAGACAGAACAGTTTATTACTCTGAATATAAAATCAATTCTTCAGTGGAAGAGTGCTGTCTTGTAATAAACATTTAAAGTAGTGAACAATGCAATTAAAATATTTTCTTCTTGAATAGTTTTTGGTCAATGGGACTTGAATTACATTACTTTATTATTAACAAATCAAGATCTAATAGTCTTTATTTGAAATGAGTTAGGAAAAATGCATCAACTTGATCCAATTACATTTATGATGCAAAAAGTTTGGTATAATATTCCAAGAAGGTAATGTTCTCTGTCACTGGCTGAATTTTAGTGAGAACCCTTGTGACATGGCTGTCTTCCTCTAAAGGCTGTCAGAAAGTAGCAGTTTCAGTGACCTTTGATGACATTTCTAGTGCTGCTTTTTTAGTACTTAATTTTTCCTGTAAGTTCTTTGTTGTCTATTCATGTGCAATACAGGATGAAGTTGTAGCTGTGGAATAGGAAAATACTTTACACAAGTATGCATAGTTTGGTACCAAAGTACTGTGGTTATTACAGTCTAATTGCTATAAAAGGACAGAAGCAATGCATAATTAAAGAAATTATTCCTCTTTCAGGCCCTCAGTCCCCACTGTAATTCTCAGAGTAAAGCAGAACCATGGGCCATCAGCCAAGCCGTAGATTTTTTTATGAGGCAGGGAACAGTGAGCTCCATTAGTTTCCTGTTAAACAAAAGTAACGAAGAGACATTTGGCTAAACTTCTGTAGTAGTGCATCTCTTTTGTGTCTGTTAGTGTTCTGGGTCTGTCGTCATCATCTTTGGAAATAAAACATCATGGATTAATCTGGATATTTTTAACGTGTAGCGAATTAATAAAGTTAAAAGTAAGTTAAAAAACCAGTTACTCAGTTTCTCAGAGGAATAGAGTAGTAAAAACAACCAAAAGATTGATTGACAGGTTTCCAGGTTCATTTTATCAAAGATTATAACTTCAAGAATGTAGCCTAAGTTATAAATATTAAAAGAGGAATATATACAATTACTAATTAATCTTTAAGAGATTGCATATTTGTCTAGTCTCATGTTTTTCTGGAGTTAGTCCTTGTGGTATGTGTCCTTTACCACAAGAGTTATCCCTAATGATGCAGAAAGCAGGTCGATTGACCACTATACCCCTGAGTAATTAAGTGTCTCTAAGTATACTAATAGTGTAGTTTACAAGGAGTAAACTTTTAGTAAGTTGAATTAGAATAAAATGAGTGCATTTCAAGATACCTAAATATTTATAGCAATCCAAAATTATTTACAAGACACAAAAGTCACTCATCAGCATAACAGCTCTGAAACAGAGATGCAGAAGTAGCCCACTATTATATATATATGGTAATCTTCTATTTGAGGAATAATATACAGAGCAAGGTGGCAAGAAGCTCTTTTCCCTCTCCTAAAATGCAGAACAAAATCCTTTTTGGACCATGTCTTTTCCTGATTATACCTCAGTTTCAGTACAACCACATACATTCAAACAATTTCAACTATGCTTGTAAAAGCATGCAAATCTGCAACTGAAAAATTTGCCAGGCACTGTATGTGCCTGAACTGCTATAATAAAAACTAAATTTCCTCACTGAGGAAGCTCAGTTAATCCATTTGTGCATATAAATATGGTGGGTTTGAGTTATATTTCCTTATGCCAATGTTTGGAGACTTTGTCTATTACCACTTTTGAGATGGTAATGAGAAAATAAGCATTTCCTTATGCTTTTACTATTTGATGTTGGGAGAGAAATGGATGGGATTATATGGACTTCCTTAAAAATTACATTGTTACTTTCCCTTGGCTGTACAAGCTGGCTTAGCATATTAGGATTTTTATGACCACTTGCTCTTCTTTGCCCTACAAAGTTCAATGCCAGTTAGATCTGATGAAGTATCATTTGTATAAATTTAGCTTGCATACAGTGTAGGATGTTGGTTGTTTAAAAAAAAGAGAAAAAGAATGTTTATCTTGTTAAGATATTTTGGTCAACTGTTTCAACTTTATTGCTTTTTATACTGAGAAGTAAGACTTCCAGTTTTCAGGATTTTATTTTATATATGTATTTGTACACATTATAAATGTTATATTTATACTTTACAAAACATATTTTATACACACACAGACATAATATTAAAATTATATTGATCATATATGATCAATATAATATTAATAGACTAAGAAATGACATTTCATAAGACTAACTGTGATCTTTTTTGTTTGAGGCTCAGGATTTTTCTGAAGTGTTTTATTTCTGAAGTTAAAATTTGCTTTTCAAGATAAAGTGCTTGAATCCCTGTTTTGAAGTGTCCAGTAATTGAAAATAATTGCTCCTGGACTTCTCTTTGGGAGCAGACTACTTTTGGCTAATATATCAGTAAACTTAAAGCCAGGCATTAAATCCATAATTCATTTCCAGGCAGAGATACCTGAGCTAATTTCATTGGGGGCTAAAGAAACCTGAGGAGCACTGGGTTCATTTGGCTGATTCATCTATCCAACTTAGCTCAGTCTTAGTTTCAACTAATAATAAAGAGCTGGAGAAAACGTGCTTGAAGGAAAAACATACTTTTAAAAATCAAATAGAGCTGGGAAAATTGCCATATGTTGTCTTTCTTTCACAGGCTCATCTAGTAGCAGCTTTCGAAAAAAGCTTGGGGAATATGACAGGCCGATTGCAAAGTCTAACAATGACAGCTGAACAAAAGGTAGGTTTGTCAAAGCGGATGCTTTGCTGTAGAAAATAGTCAGAAAATTGTGTTAGAGTTTTGTTTAAAACACACTGAAAGGAAAAAGGCTCATCTGTGACAATAAGACAGATTTTTCTTTTAATGGTTGCTGCAATCAAATTTTCACTCATGTCCAGCAGCATCTGGAATGCTATATAGCTTCAGGTTTACACAGATAGTGTCATAAAATAGTTTGAAGATAAAATCTTCCGTTTCCAGAATTGATTTTAAACATGTATGGCTTTAGGTTTACTTCATACTGAAAGATCCTGTAACAAAAACTTATCATAAGCCACTGCCGTGCTTCATTCTAGCCTCTCAGCACCACCAGAACAATAGAATTTCAGGAAACAAAGAAGTTGAAGTAGAGAAAAATAGCTTTATTGAGAAAGTTAATGAAGGTTAGGCATCCTATCCATAAGTATCCATAAGTAAACAGTTTAGGCTTTCACTTTTTCACTGTGCTGTTTTGTCTAATGGAGGTGGGGGGGAGGGGGGGGAACTCTAATCCTGATATGAAGAAATTCAGTGTGAGTCCTTTTACCAAGCTCAGGGTTAAGAGACTGCTTAGCCCCTTCTAGAATTGAACTTCTGCAACTTTCTACCCTTATGAATTTTGAACAGTGTCCTATTAATGGGAAGGCCTCCTTGAGCCAAACTGTGAAAGAATCTGTTTATCTGTGAGCTGCTAGTCACCACTGTAGTCTGTAAATGTCTACAAAAATAACGTTTCAGAGTCTGGTTGAGCACCAGCAGATGAAATGTGGCAAGACTCATTGTGAACTGGATAGAAAATATTTGTATTGTTTGCTTTTGTTTCATCTTATGAGGGGAAAGAAAAAGAACACAGTCACAATGGAATTTTCTTAAAACTAAAACTACTAATTATTTTACAAAGTACAACTCTATCAGAAGGTTTTCTTTCCAGAAGGGATTAAGCGGTGACATTGAAACAGATCATCTCCAAGTTTCTTTCCCAAAAGATTTAGAACTTATTCTTTTCCTTCTCTTCTTTTCTCTCTTGTTGAGTTTAAATTTCTTTAATCCTACTTATATAGGAAGGAGACTGGAAGGACAGGGAGTAATAAATAAAATATTGCTTATAAAAGCAATAATAAAATATATTTTTAATAAAAATCAGCTGTGCATTCTAATACAGAACTTCCTGTACTCAAGTGGAGTAATTTTACTTTAACTTGAAGGACAATTTCTATTAAACAGGGGCTTTTTAATTAAATTAATATTTAACAAATTAAATCTTTTGAATTCATCCATTAAACAGTAGCCTCACATATTAAAGGATGTACTTCAAATGGTTTCATAGTCTTTTGCAATAAAGTCATTGAGCTTTTCTTAATTTTATATTGAATAGTCAATTGAGACCCTTTTTAGATTACTCCTTATTAAAAATGTTTTCTTCTTAAAAATAGCATGATTGCTTTACATAGAGTAAATGAAAAAGAATGTGTTAGTTAACTTCAATATCTTTGGAGAGAAAGTATGCATTCTTTTTATTGTTGCCCTTATGTTCACCCAAGCAGTCCCATGATCTTTAATTTGAACACTCTTCTCTTGGAATTTTTCTTTTAGCTTAGACAAATATTATTCTTTTGCCATTATTTTGATTTCTCTTTGCTCTTCCCACAGGAATCTGAGCTTATAGAGCTAAGGGAAACCATTGAAATGCTGAAAGCCCAGAATTCTGCTGCACAAGCTGCTATTCAAGGAGCCTTGAACGGCCCCGATCATACCCACAAAGGTATGGGTTTGTCATTATCAAAATAAATGCAGAAGTTCTCCCCAGGAAAAAAAAAAATAGTCACTACTTTTCTGTTATTTGGGAATTCTGTTGCAAGGCAAAGCACATTCTGAAGTGAGTGGTAGGCATACTTGTGGTATTTCCAGAGCTGGAAACCTTGCACAAGTTTCCTGTCTGCCAAAGTTCCTGGGGCTTTATCTTCTTAGAGCTGGGTGGCCAGGAATTGATGAAGAGTTAACCATGTCCCTGCAGTTGACTAATGAGGTACACCCAAGAGACAAGTGAGGTCTTATGGTATAACGTGGATATAGCTTGGGAATCCAGTCAAAGTTGTAGCTTTGTAAATTGGTGTTCTCGTTGGTAAGAGACAGACTGACAACAGCTCAGCTCCTTCATGAAGTGCTAAATCAGTGCAGGAAAGCAGGTTTTAAATTCCAGATGTCAAATTAATTTGTCATTGCAGTCAGGGTGATATTGCATGATAAATATGTACTTAAAAGTGCTGCTGGTAAGCAACAGCAAAGGAATTACTTGAAAAAAATAATCCCAGTATTTGTTTTTGAGAGTATTATCGATCTTCCATTAGAGAGGTCATTATTTAGGTGTTTGCCTTAAGGTCATTTCAATGCATGACTTGAGTGTAGCAAAGTGAATTTCTAGGAAGTAGAAAATAATCTAAAAAGTAATTTCCCTTGGTATTAGTGGGCATGTTCTGCAAGAATAATTTCCAGTGATTAAGATATAGTTATCAGAGACTTTTAAGAAATTGAAACTCAGAAGCCACACCAACCATTTTTAATATTCTCCACTTCCTGTTATTTTGTTCCATTCATTTTTAATGAACTCATGCCTGTTTCTTTCCATCATGGTGTATTAGAAGGTAGCATCTGAACGCTGATTAGGGCTGCTAAGAGTTGAGTAGTGCCTACACTCCTCAGAACTGTAGTACATGTAGCACTGAAATGTCGAGTAATCCAAGTGCTCAGCTAAGAGGATACACGTGCATAGATTGCTGTGAAGGGTCATTGCCTTAAGGGAAGAACAGCCTAGTTTGGAGAAGCCCCTAAGTATTGGACTAATTGTATGCATCCCCCTTGGTCCCTGTGTGGTTTCTCACAGGCTTCAATAGCTTGAATCTGAGCCACTGCAAGCATCATTGCTATTTATGTTCATTTAGACTGCCTTTGAGGAGGCAGATGATGCATAAATATAAGAATTATTATTATTATTATTATATTGAGACATTTCACAGTAACTTCTTTTCTTTAGATTTACGTATAAGACGGCAACATTCTTCAGAAAGTGTTTCCAGTATCAACAGCGCTACAAGTCATTCCAGTATTGGCAGTGGTAATGATGCTGATTCCAAAAAAAAGAAAAAGAAAAACTGGGTGAGTACTCAGCAGGATTAAGCCTCTCTTTTAGCTATTATGTCATTTCCTAGTGTCTGAGTAACATAATGGTCCATTTCATCTACAATGTTCTTGTGGGGCCAGATGGATATCAAGAAATTCATGTGTATCCATACTGTGACACTACCAGCAAACTAAAAATTATTGAATATCAGCAGGGTTTTATTTGCATAAATCAGAGTAATTAAAATAAACAAAAGTAGAAGCAACAATTACAACAACAAAACAACAACAACAACATAAATTTAAAATAGCTGTTGGGACCAAAACCACCTCTGGGCCACATTGAAACTCTGTTTGATTTTTCTTCAATTGGAGTTTGGTTCAAAAGCTTGACTCAAATATATTACCCAGCTATGGAGGGAGTTGAAATGAGTTAAGAATTCTCAATTAAAAATACTACGGTGTTTAAAGAAATTAAGATGTTGCTCAACCAGAACATACAAATATCACATACTGCTGTAGATTTAATTGAATACTTTCAGTAAAGAATCAGAAAATATGTTTTTATTGTTTTAAAAATATTATCTGCATAAAAATTTGTTTTAAAATACTGATGAGACTTCATTCCCTTGATTTGTAATTCCACACTCTTTCATGTTTCTGCAAGGTGAACTCTAGAGGAAGTGAGGTGAATATAAACCATGGAAAAGTTGGCATGCATCTATAAAAAATCCTATCTTGGCATGATTGCTATTTATTTTGGCAGTAGGCTTTTATACCTTCTAAAACCAGATTATCCTGTATGTCTTCTCAGTTTGTCTTTATTAATTTTAATCTCAAAGTTCAGGCTATAGAAAGGGGGAGTGTAGCCAAAATCCATTTCTTTCTCATCAGACATCATGAGCTGGAAAGGACTTAAATATTGTTTCTCATTAAGGTCACACTCCCCACTCTGCAATTATACCATGAGAATAATGTGTTTGAAGTCCTCATTTTTTTTATAGAGGAACCAGCTGGTCGTTGTGTTCTGTACAGTTTTGATCAGAACAACTCTCTGAAAACAAAAATAAAACCTGTATTGTTCCTAAGATGAGTAAGTTCTGTATTTAGACAAAGGTATGAACAAATGAGATAGTTAATTTTAACTGCAGACAAAACTCTTGTCATCTTGGCTTCTGAAATAAATGGCTCTTTGGCTATTCTGTCCCTTTTCAATACTGGATACAAGCTTCTAGAGGGAAAAGGCAATGCTTGTACCTTAAGAGATCTTACCACTCTAAAGGAAGCTGCAACAGTATATACCTTTCAGCTAACATTCTTCTCAATAGTACAACAAGCCAAACCTCATGTCCCAACTTAGATCCTCTTGATTGTGATCCAAATAGTAGCATTTGCATAGTTTGACCATTCAAAGTTTTAATGGGGAAAATAAATTGGCAAACCCTGTAAATTGGACTTGTCTTTTGATTTCAG
Organism: Urocynchramus pylzowi; assembly: GCA_013397555.1. Classification (NCBI taxonomy): domain Eukaryota; kingdom Metazoa; phylum Chordata; class Aves; order Passeriformes; family Fringillidae; genus Urocynchramus; species Urocynchramus pylzowi. Next base: position 965,517 of record VZRH01008052.1, read on the forward strand.
CATTTAGTTATGCCTGTTCCTATATGCAAAGTGGTTATTTAAAGCCACCCCTTGAAGGGAATGCCATGGGAATGGGATTCCACTGGGGCTTAATGGCTTTAAATGAGCACCCCTTCCCAATAGCTGTACCACTTGGTCCTGCACTTCTTCCATAGCATTACTTCTGCATTGCGCTGGATTAATAAAGTCAAAACAAAGCACTGTATCATGTTTTTAGAGATACTGTGTTGCATATGTTAATACCTTGCTTCTGCATACTGACCTCAGGCAGTGGCTAGGATGGCATCTGCAAACTAACTCTTCAAAACATGAGCTGCACACAAAGTGCTGTGATGAGGAAAATAATTTTGCTCTGTATTTGTTTTTCAGCTAAGAAGCTCTTTCAAACAGGCCTTTGGAAAGAAAAAGTCCACCAAACCTCCTTCCTCACATTCAGACATAGAAGAGCTGACAGATTCCTCCCTTCCTTCCTCACCTAAATTGCCCCACAGCTCAGGAGAGTGTGCAGCAACATCGATGAAACCATCCCAGTCAGCATCTGCGTAAGTGTCTCTCGTGGCAAATGGGGTGGGCTGAGAAGCAGACCTCCTCCAGCGTGGCATTTGCATTTCAGAAACCATTGTCAACAGCTGTCATCTTCTAATCCTGAGCTCCATCCACTTGCCAGATTTCTCGTGAGCTTCACCCTTTATACACTGGTTCTGCAGCAACTCTTTATTCAGTCATAATCTTTCCTCCTTTCACAGACTTTACCCAAAATCACCTAGCTATACAAACTTCCAAAAGCTTATATTATGCTCTCCCTGCACCATTAGCAACTTTATCATATCCACTTAGCAAAGGCCAAATGCTAAAATTTCCTTGTTTCCTTTTTTAATGACATTCTAAAAATATAAAATTCTAATTTTTTTTTTAATTTTTACAGTATACTCATTCCTTCTGTTATCACTTTATCTACTTATCTACTTTATCTACTTAGCTACATCAGTAGCTACTGATGTATATAATTTTTAATCTATTTCCTCTCTTATATTAGCTTGGATCTTTGGTGGGATTTTACTTTTATATTTTATACAAATCACTACCCTGAAGGTTTCAGGTCTGAGAACAAGTCATCAGTCAACAGCTGTCTGACTTCTTCAGTATTTTTTTAATATCTGATATGTTCTTACAGAGTTCCCAGCTCTTACTCATATTCCTCTGCTTTTTTTTTTCATTCTGCTAAACTCATAACTCTTTCTAATATGGGGAAAGCAACCTCTTTGAACCAAAAAATGCCTACTACAGATGCTAGCTTTACTTTCCTTCTCCTAATTGAGAATAATCAGGTCACAATTACTTTTTCTTAAGGCACTCAAGTAATTCTAGTCTCGTGACTGTTTTATTGGATAATAAATGGAATATGAATGGAAATAAATTTTCATTTCTTATTTGCTTAGCAAAAGGAAGGTATGGACACATCACAGAAAGAGCTGTACCATAATATTAAGGAAAAAAAAATCCTAGTGTATGTCTTTCTTAATCTTTAATCACATTTAAAATATTTGTGCATGTTTTGAATGATATTCATTATTTTGCTTCTCTATGTGACAAATATTTTATTTGCCATGAACTTCTTCATCTTCCCTTTGCTTACCATTTCTTCATATATTTTCTTGATGGAGTCTCACGTTCTAAAGCATTACCTTTACTTTCTTCCAATTACTATTCTTCCAATCTGTCTAATACATGTGTGTGCAGGTCATCTCTAGTCTGGGCATCAAAGAAAAGGCAAAACGGTCGTGTGGTCTACAAGCATAGATCCCGGTAAAACTGAGTGTGGGGCATGGAGTTGTATACCCAACTGCTGACCTGAAGAGTGCTGCATCTTCTTTCCCAAAATGCATTTGCATGCATTCTGGCAATTAAATGCTGACCTTTGTTTCTTTTCTTTTTTCTTTTTTTTTTAAATTAGCTGTAATAATCACAATAATAATAATACTTATTTTCATAAAATATTATTCATATTGAAATTTTTCTGAAAATATTAACTATTTATAGTCACAGTAATACAGAACAAATAACATTTACTGAGTTGGCTGGAAATACTGCTTAGTGCAACAATTTAGCCAAAGTTCAGTGTTTTATTTTCTACTGATGGTTCTGATGATGATGCAAAGAAGCAAAACAGTCTGACAGGAGAGCTGGACAGTTGTGGGTACCTGAGCCAGTCATTTTTCAATCTGTTCGTACACTATAATGATTTCTTCCATTAAACTAAATGATTGTGAAAAATAACCCTGTGGTAATCCAGTCTTCAAGGGAAAAAAAAAACAACCCACATGATTTCATATATCATACATTACAAAATGACAGGCTATAGGCAAAACATCAGCCATCATACAGATCAAAATCTTCTAGACTATATATTCAAGGACTGTCCCTTTGTGTAATATTCATATCAGAGAAAAACATTGATGCATAACAAATAATAAATATCAGCAGTACAGTTTAATCAGCACACTTCAGTTCTGACTACTGTTACATAGAGAAATCATAAACTTTGCACCAAAGAAATTATGTGAGTATGAAATCTAATTTAAACCAATGGATGATAGACACTCAAAGATACCTGAAAAGTAGTTAAGAATTTGTTTTTCACCATAGTGAACTAAACTAAAAAGCTATAAAGCAATCTGATCATTTCTTCTGGAGAGGGCTTTTTTACCTTTTTTAATTTGCAGTTTGATCATTTACATGTTTCTTTGATAAGTTTCTTTCTTCACTCATAGGTTTCACCAGCAGCAAGCATTTTTCTGTTCTTTGATATTTAATAATGACACTGCTTTGGGGAGAGAACCTTCCTTTAATCTCCTGCCTGTTTCCTGCTCCTCTTTAGGATCTGTGAGTGCACAGAGGCAGAGGCTGAAATTATTCTTCAGCTAAAAAGCGAGCTGAGGGAGAAGGAGCTAAAATTAACAGATATTCGTCTGGAAGCCCTCAGCTCTGCACACCATCTGGATCAGATCCGGGAAGCCATGAACCGCATGCAGGTCAGTGCAGTAGCCTAAGTGATGACAGAGAGGCACACCAAAGGTATGACTGGTGTGTTTCCTTTCCCAGGACTTTGTTTCAGGCACCAAAAAACTGTCAATACAAAGTAAATTGCTGGATTGACAGTACTTCTGAAGGATGAGTATGATAAGTGTTCACCTTATAATAAAGACATTCTTAGCATATATATTAATAGCTAAAATGTGTTTAAGAGATATGGAAGAAGACATAATCCCTGCCCAAAGGATATTTATTATCTCGAGCCTATGACTGGGGTAAGCAACATGACAGAGAAGCAGATTAAAAAGTGATTTCTACAGCATTTGAAATCCTTGAGCCGTGGAGGGGGCCAGGATATTATGTGCACACTCCTTCGTCAATTCTGATTCTCAACTCAGTCATGGCTTGCCAAGGCAAAGAATGTAAAATTGAACTAATTACTGTATCCAGCATCATAAAATTTTGCTACATTGTTTTGTTACACTGCCCCAATTCCTTTGTGAACACATTTTTTCATTAGAAGGTTTTCCCTTTCATGAGGCTGAAAGGATGCAAAAAAATGGCAATGTTCTTCAGTGGAGCACAGAGCTTTATGGGACTCGATTCTGTTCTTACATGCAAATGCCCAGTACCATGATGGGTGCCCAAAAGTATCTATAATATCTACACAGTATGACATAAATCCTTCAGTGGAACTGGGCCCTTCTGGAATGGCAGCTAAGATACCTATGTCATCCCTGAAGGCACTGTAAATCTGTATTTGAGGAACAGAATCAATGCCATGGGCTGGGGATTCAGGTTGAAAAAGAGTTGGCTGCATTTACAAGTCTAGGAATGAGCTGCATGATAAACTTCTGTTGTAGTCAATCAAGTTTTAGTCCTGTAGTAATGAGGGCTAAAGAGCTATCCTAAAATTACCCTGAGATAGGTACAGAAGGTGAAATGGAGATCCTCGAACATAGGCACTTCTTACCATTTGAACCAGTCTCAAGTATTTCCATCTACATAGGACATGAAGGTTTAGCATTCTTCCATGGAAGACCATATTTGTCATGCCACTGGAAACCCACATTTGCACAGCTGAATCCAGCCCAGTGCCTTGCCAGCTGAATTGCTCTGTGTTGGGTGCTTAGGTCAGGTGCACCTTTAGGCACTTGTGTGTAGATGCCTATAGCACCTGATTTCATAACTACAGAAATGGTGTGCTTGATGTCTTTTCTAGACCTCTTTGTTTACACAATGCCTGTATCAGTCCCAGCCAGATCTTTAAACATCTATGGAACCTGCCATCCTCCTGGGTGCTCACACCACTAGGTGCCAACATTACTGTGGGATATTTGGCTGAACTTCAATTAGAGTAAAGACTTATCAAGAACTGGTCCATAAATATGGTTTCATTTGTCCAGACATAAGTAAGGCATTGATCTTGAGACACTGAAAGGTTTTAATGAACTATGAGGAATTGCAGGAGAAAAGGATGTGAAGGCTTGTAATCTGATTACAGTCTCACACTGGGAGATGAGTGTCTGAGTCAGGTGAACTCCCCAGAGGGAGGAGTCTGCTGTAGGCACAGTTCTCCAAAGTCTGAACTTCCTCAAATCTGGGCAGAGGCAACTAGTTGAGATGCTGTTACTGGTAATCACCATTTCTGTAGTTCACCCAAAAGAGCAGGCAGCTGCCTTGTGGTTGCCAAACTGATATTTTAGAGGATTGATGCAGAGTGGTAAGGGGAAAAAATAGGACTGGTGGAACTGATACATGAATATTTTTAGATTCAAAGCACCTTAAAAACCTAAAGCTCAGATGAATTGAAGACTGCTAAGAGCTCTGTAATTAATCAACATAAATTGCAGAGTGGCTCCTGATTTGAACCCTGAACTGATACACCCATCTATTACCTTCTGTTACTATTATGCTGGTTTGTCCCTTCCCTTTCACTGTCTCCTCACCTGTGTGTAGGTGATCTAATCTTTTTATAGCTGTAGCAGCGGGTTTTAATGATGCTATCTATCCCTTATGTTTTTACTTGTATAATATAGCTGTTCAGCCTCCATTAAAAAAGTGATACTTCTAGCAGGGTGATAGTGAATGTAGAAATAAATTTTATGTGCAGAACCATCTGCAAGAATAAGCAGTTGCTTTCTAATGCACTTTGTGAAGTGACTGGAAGCTAGATTGAGATGGTACCAGGCTGTTCTCAGGCTAAGTTTTCATTTTATTATTGCACATTCAATAATCACTTGGCAGCACAGAAGCTTTAGCTAAAAAATCCAGTTGTTCTGATTTGTCTGTCACTGTCTGTTTTCATCAGAGAGTGTTTGCTCACTGCTATGTGAACAATCCCATGTTTGAATGATCAAAAAGTCTTATGTGATAGCAAGAAGGGTTATGAAACTATTAAACTATCAATTTCTAATTTTTCATTTTTAATTTAATTTCTCGGTGAAGTTACTGTTTAAATTTTATATTCAATGGCAGTAATAATTTTCTGTGACTTTAGAAACATTGACATATCCCGTAACTTTCTTAACTAACTGTTACCTTAGGTATTTGACAATAGAAAGTAGCTGAAAAAAATGGGGATAGCTGGGAAAATTCTAACCACACTCACGTTATGGTCAGCTGTACAAAAGCTTGAACCTAATGTTGTTTAGGATGTATCTTGAGGCAAAATTAAAGCAAGGTTATTCCCTTCATTTAAGAAGTAAAGGCAATCCAGTTTTCACTGTGTTGTATCTCTTAAACCTGTTAACTAGGTCTGGGGAAGAGCATCACCAGACTAGCCACCAACGTTAGTTTTCCAAAAGAATAACCTCCTGTGCTTTTGTGTTGATTTCTTTTGTATACAGAATGAAATTGAGATACTGAAAGCTGAGAATGATCGTTTAAAGGCAGAGACTGGAAATACCGGAAAGCCTGCCCGGCCATCATCAGAGTCGTCAAGCAGCACATCATCTTCTTCATCACGGCAGTCACTAGGACTTTCTCTGAACAATTTAAACATCACAGAATCTGTTACATCAGGTAAACATACTCTGGGCACATGCATGCCTCAGCAGTTGGTAAGAATTTTTCAGCCCCTTAATAGGTCACATGACTGGAAATTAAAACACCTCATATCATTCAGGTTAACATCAGATATACATTCAGTAACAGAGAGGAGGAAGAATGCTGGTGGTCATGTCTGAAATGTAGCTTTTAGAAGCCCCTGAAGCAGTAAGAGACTGTTCATTATGTTTGCTTTGTTCCTAGCTATGGCGCTCTAAGCCCATGTAGTTTACAATATTCTTTGGTCATCCAGTTTACAATTTCTTTGAAAAGGAGTGTCTGTTGAAGTATACATGACAACTGTATTGACATATTCTCCTGCCCATATGGGATAAATATGAGTATAGTATGTGAAACTTTCTTCTTTTTGTTTACAGGTCTTTGATCATTCATTTAGCTCCCTTAACTTGACTTCATATTTGCGGCTAAGGCAGAAGGTGGTCTCAGTTTTATCCCTTACATTTATTTAATTTGGTACAGCTAGCTAGCCTATGTTGGACCAAATCTCCATTTATCACAGGAGCCAAACCCCTCCTGATCTATTAGGCACTCTCATTGTCTTCTGTGAAAGAAGAAAAGCAAGCAGAACTTTGGTCCACATCCTGAACATTAACATTTGATTCTTTTCCATGCCACGGAGTTTGTGATAATAAGCCTTCTACATTTGTTTTGATAATGTAGCCAAGAAAGAGAAGTGCTGTCTCTAACATTAGAACCAGGAGTAAAGCAGGACTCATTAGCATAGACGCCACAGAAATTATAATGCAGTCTCTGGAAGCAATAAAAATGTGGATGATAGTTGTGGAAAGAGTCTAGGCAAGAGTACAGCTGGGAATAGGCCAAACTGACTGTAATTTGGATTGGCAGTTAATCGCATTATCTTGCCAGTCATTGATTACACAGATATTTGAACATTTTTTCTGGTTAATATCAGATTTTGTATGAAAATTGGTATATTCTTTATTTATATTACAATTCTTTGAAAGGTTTAACTTTTAGCATGAAGGTCCCTGAACTAGGCCTCAGCATGCAATGAGGTGTTGCAAAAGCAGGGAGAAAAAATTTAACTGCTCGCATATTCACACATATTAAAAACAAACAAAAACAAAAAAAAAAAAAGTAACATAATTTTTTGCAATACGGTGGTTATAGAATGCCTCTCATGAGTAGCAGCCATTAGCACTTTGTTGCTTGGCACTAACTCTGTCTAGATACAGGAATAAACATGTAGGAAGAAAGGTCTGAGCAAAAGGAGGGGGAGCTAGATGAGAATATAATGGGTGAAGAGAAACGGGGGAAAGAAAAGGGAAGGTAAAAGATGAGATAAAAGAATGAAGATGAAGAAAATTAGGAGGAAGTATTCAGCAAAAGAATAGACGTAATAAAAGTTAGAAGGAAAAAAAGAGGAAGGAGAAGAGGAAAACAGGGGAAAGGAAGAAGGAGAACAGGATGACTGGGAAAAGTGGTTGAATTCGATGATCTTAAGAGTGTTTTCCAGCCTAAATTATTCCATTATTTTGCAAACTTTATATAATTTTCTGTTATTTTTCTAAATGTTTTTCTCACATGCAAAGTAATTATTTTTCATTATAAGAAATTAAAGATATAAGGGTGCCTAATGAGGAGTGGAGAATTTCATTTGATTATGAATCTAGAATTTTTGATTGTTGTGATGATCATTTTGTTGCCATGCCAGAGAACTTGGAAGGATGACAGCTTCCCACCAAGTCTTGTGGGATTTCTGAGACAGCTGGAGTACTACTGAACAAGAGTCCCTGAGATATGGGGAGGTTAATCATGATAAGGATTAAACTGAGAGAATGGAGTGTTTTGGCTCTTCATATTATAAAAATACCATTGCACTTACTGGGAGCAATGTCTCAAATCAACCATGGCCATGGTCATCTGGAAATGACTAAGCTACCCGCTGTCACTTCCTAAGGGTGTGATGATACTCTCCAGATCAGTGTGAGTGGCAACCTGGGAAGGGCTTTGGTGGTCACAGACACCCCTATTTCAGTCAGTCACTGGAGTGAAAGGAACAAACAAGGACCAGTACAAGACTGGCCCAGAGTGCCAGAGTTCTGACAAGAATTAAACTGAAGTAATCATAGCATGCCTAAAAAGCAGGCCTGGCAGGGGGTGATTAAAACAATTAGTACCACCATGAAATTAGAGGCCTTTGGGCATCTTCTCAGCCCCTTGTATCAGTGATAGAGAGAGATCTTAGAAAGTGGAATTTGTTCTTTTGCTGCAGAGTGGTTCCTCATTCCTAAAGACTTAAAGAAGAATGAATTTAAAGGACTACATAAGAGTCATTTAGTGATTGAAAAATTTAGAGATTGAAAAATATGAAAAATCATAATTTGCCCTCAGACAAACTATGGCATTATCAAAGCTCTTAGGTTTGCTCAAACAGCAGAATCTGCATTCTAGATCTGGATGTAAGTTATCAAACTTTTAACATGAAAACTTCTTTTTAATACATTAATTGAAATTTTATTCATAAGCCTTCTTTGGTTTTCCTTTGAACAAGTGACTGAATCTTACTGGGACCTCATTTAATTTGGATGAAATCTGACCTTGTGCAGACTATGTCATGAAGTCGATGTTTTTCACACTAAGAGTGAATAGGGCTTAGGTTAGTGGATTACTGTGCTGGCCTTTGAAGAAAATGCAAATCCATAATTTCATCTAATTTTATAGTTAGTTTAAATGTCTAACAGTAAAACTTCAGAGAGAACTTCTAGAAGAAAGCCACAGTTTTATCACTTGCAATAAAGCTGTAGGCCCAGCCTTTAACAGAAATACATCTGCTTTCTCATTTTAGGAGTTAATGAAGTGGTAGAAACAGAAATGTAGAGCAGATCAAAATCACTCTTCACCTCCAAGGAAAATGAAGCCTTTCCTTAGAGGAATGGCTGAAAATAGAGTCCCATATTCTGGAGGAGTCCAAAGTGGTTCTCTAGTGGGGGTGAAAAAGACTCTATCCATGCCATATGTACAGAAGGCAAAGGAATCATCTGGAAAGTGAAATTAAATGCTATTTAACTTAACAGCAAAAATATCAATGCAAGGATTTCCTGTTTTCTCTTTGTACAACGTTCTAAAGGGCACAAATGCGTGCCCAATGACATAAATTTAATTTAGTTTTTAAACAACATTACTTTATGAACATATTGTAATTTTGATAAAGTTCCAAGGGGGAAAGTGAAGGCAAGACTATAATGCAAGATTTTATTTATTTGTGGATTCTCAATCCCTTTCTACATGATTGAAATTCCTAATATTCCTGCAAAAATTGACAACTTGTAACTTTTTTCACCTCCAACAGAAATAGTGAATTAGGAATAAGTACAGATTACAACAATTGCAAGTTGTTATTGTGGCAGCCTTTCTTTTTAAACAAACTTTTAACTTTTAAATCCTTTGAACAAATATTGAACTGATGATGTGAGCATAACTGATGTGATTTTTCAGACTGATCCCTTCCTTTCTTTTAATGTAGATATTTTGCTGGATGATGTCACTGATGGAGCACTCCACAAAGAAGGTCATAGCGTCAAAATTTTAGTCACTATAAACAAAGGCTATAGTCGAGCCAAGGTAAGTGCTTTACCCAGAGCAGAATTATAGCTCAAGCAAATGCTGGAATATAGTAGGTCAAATTTTTTTCAATATTTTAAGCCAGGAACTGAAGGGAAATATGCCATGGATTGCAGCTCTCTTCTGTCATCCATGCTCAATACAGTTAGGCACACTCCATAGACTAATGCCATATGGCCTTTTTCTGCCTTTGTGGTGGCTTAGACACTGTTAATTCTTAGTTTAATTACTAGTAGGATGTCCTGGGACTTGCTGTCTCTGTTTTTAAGTCATTATAAATTAGATCTATGTATTGGTCTCCTTAGGGTGCAACTGTGAATTTGCTGCTGAAAAATTGTATTGTCATGTTTTCATATTTTGTGTTATAAAACATTATAAACACAGTGCAACCTTTACTTTTAGTCATCTCTTTAAAAGCACAGGTGCATTTAAAAAGCAGAACAAGATTCTGTATTCCCTTCTTTATAAAGATGTATCAAAGTAATACAATCTATACCTACTTCTGGCACAGAGATTATTACCAAAGTTGTAACCTCTCATTCTAAATAATATTCTAATTCTTCATTAGAAAAAATATGAATCCTCATAGAAGACTAGCACCATTTTTAGTCCAGTTTCCAAAAATCTCTCTTTGCAGGATCAAAAGCCACATGCATACCTGATAGGATCAATTGGAGTCAGTGGAAAAACAAAATGGGATGTTTTAGATGGTGTAATCAGACGTCTCTTTAAGGTAAGACACTGAAAAATTGGCTTAAGTATTATTACAATTTTCATTTTCACTTTAGAAAAGTTCTGTATTCTTTGAATTGTCTTGCTAAGTTTTTGTTTTGGTTTGAGGTTTTTTTGATACATAGCTAAGAGCACTATTAAGCTTTATTCTTAATGTCACAGTTTTTGGTTTTGTTTTTTTTCTTTTTTATGACTGTAGGCAGTTTTCCAAATAGCTTTCATTCAATAAATATTTTTATGCCTGATGTTTCCATATAATTTCAGGAGTATATTTTTCGAGTGGATCCAACTACTAGCCTGGGTTTAAGCTCTGACTGCATTGCTAGCTATTGTATAGGGGATGTAACTAGAGCCCATAGCCTAGAAGTGCCTGAACTGCTGCCTTGTGGATATCTGGTTGGAGATAATAACGTCATCACTGTGAACCTGAAAGGTAAAACCTGAAGAATACTTCTGCAGATACTGTAGAGTTCCACACTGCAGTTCCCTATCCCTTTATTTTTATTTTTCTTACACCTGACCTTTCTGTATTGTCTCTAGTTTGAGGGCATATTTATCACAAACTGTCTGTAAGGCATTGCATAATATCTATCACAGCCTTTTGAGGGAAATCTAAGAATATCTGTCCTCCCCTGCCTGACTGCCAAATCACAACAAAGTACAGATTTCCAAGCAGTTGCAAAAATCCAACCCCCAAACAGAGATTATGATGAGAAATATTTGTGCTTTATTCAGTTCCACAGGAAAAATTCTATACATTTCAAAAGCTCTAGGGATTTGCTATTGGAGAAGAGAGGGGGCCTTCAGGAGGACTATAAATACAGTGATGTGACAACTGGTAACCCTTGTGGCTGTCACTTTGACCTTTTTTTTGTCATCATTGCCAGTAATGTCTGAAGCATATATCTTTGCCTCACTGAGCCTTCTCTTCACATTTACTTTGATTGCATCTCTCTCACTCATCTCAAGTCACCACTGCTGTTTAATTTTTTGTGGAAGGATAGCAGTATTTCTACAGTGAAGAAGTCCTTAAAAGGGATTTGATTTAGAAGATTTGATTTAAGATGTATCTTACCTTGCTTTGGGCATAGCACTGGTGCCATCAGGTGCTGGGCCAAATAACTACTTTAGCAAGGGTAAGACAGGCCATTTTTCTTTTCTTTTCTTTTATCCCCAGGAGTAGAAGAAAACAGTTTGGACAGTTTTGTGTTTGACACATTAATTCCTAAGCCAATTACCCAACGGTACTTTAATTTACTGATGGAGCATCGCAGAATTATTCTGTCGGGACCCAGTGGCACAGGAAAGACCTATTTAGCTAACAGGCTGGCTGAATATATTATAACTAAATCTGGCAGAAAAAAAACTGAAGATGCAATTGCAACTTTTAACATAGATCACAAGTCAAGCAAGGTAAGTTACAGTTGAAAACATAATCTATTGCCCAATTTGTGGTGATGAGGCAGAACAGATTCCATTAATTGGTGTACTCTTTTGCTGTTCAGTTAGCATTTCTACCTACAAGGATTCAGTCTCCAATCCCAGTGATGTACAGGGACCAGATCTTTTTCTTCTAAACAAACCATTGAAGCACTGTCAAGAAAGTCTCAATTGTTCCCCTCTTGAGGAAACCCACTTTAAGTATAGATGCAGAGTCCAACTCCTACGTAAATTAAATTTTTGAAGTGTCTGTAATTCCTTTGTCAGAAGGTTGGCTATATAGCAATACTAGTGTAACTTGCTTTTTATGATGATAACATCAGCCTTTGTTAGCAAAGATTTCAAAGGGGTGATTTGAAATTACTGTCTTGGGTTCAGTTTCTTAATCAGAACTGGAGAAATACAGCTGTCATGATTTCTGGCGTGCATTGGTCAGGAAGCTGACCATACTGAAATTGCCTCACACATCATGTCACATTCCCAGTGATTTACATAGCTCAGATTATCAGGTTTCTAGCAGGACTACTGTGCTAGGCACAGATAATACTATTCACCTGGCTGTCCTGAATTGAGTGTACTCCTAACTTGGTTCCTGGGGGGAAAAAAAATTGGAAGGGTTTGCCCAGAGCTTTCTGATTTGCACAGTACATAATGGATGCTAACATAAGAAGGTAGAACATACAGATCCCACAGGGGCAAAAGGACCATTCTGGCAAAAATAACTGCTTTTCACTGTCTTTATACAGAGGATTTGTGTTGCCATTTACTTTGGCAGAGAATGTGTTTATGTTCTATTGTTATACTATACCCATCTGTAAAGAAAATCGTCCCACAAAAGAGCCAGCTTTTGGATTTCTAGTAAATTGTTTGGTCTGTGTGTTGGTGTTTCGCTGTTGGTTTTGGGATTGGATTGGTTGGGGTTTTTTTTCCCCTTTTTCTTTACTTCTATCAAAATTCATGTAGAATGTTTTGAGTTTGTAATTAAAAAAAAAAAAAAGAAAAGAAAAAGCAACATTGTCAAATACCAAGGGTGTTTGAATAATATAGATGGTACTATTCCATGGAAGATACCTATAATGTTCCCTGAGAGACACCTGATCATAAAAAGGCAAAGAAAAATTTTTCTTGAAATAAAAAAGGTGCATGTTCCCATTAAAGGAGTAAAGATTCTGCTATCCCTGATTCAGAAAATAAAATGGCAATAGGAACTTTGTCCATAATACTGAGCATTTCCAACCCTGACAAAATTAGATACCTCTAGAGATACAGCTGTAAAACTTGACTAGCTCAAATTCTCAAAAGCAATTGTTGACAAAAATATGAAATGTTTGGATTATAGAAAGCTGTCTTTTACTTCTGCACTTAACAGCAGTCAGACAGCTGACAGGAAAGAAGAATTTACACAACAAATTTTATTATGAGGTGGGATAAAGCATCCCCAAGAAGGCAGGCAGATTTCAGTGAAAGTGCTGAAAGGAGATACCTAAAAGAGTAGTTCAATACACCAAAAGTGTGTGACAGTGTTGTGGGGTTTTGATCTATAAATGTGGCACTGATAAGAACAAAGGTCCAAAAATTAATATGAGTATCTCAGCCCATTGGAAATGGCGTATTTTATTACAATGCATTTTTCTCTGGATATAAGATATGTTATCAGCAAATTTCTAAGGAATGTATCCCCCAAATCAGAATGCTTCAGTCATTTGCCTTGTGTTTAGCACCTTTGTTTTTTCCTAGCATGAGACTTTAATGTTGCCCTGTGTAAGCAGCATGTTTTCCTGCATGTGCAGATCCAGCTGAGTGATCCACAGAAGGAAAACTCTTTAGCAGTCATTTTATCTTTCTGAATTTTTTTCCAGTGAAATTGCATCTGTGGTCTAATTGGATTTATGTTTTCTGGGCTTGGGGCTTTTTTTGTGATTTTGTTTTTGGTTTTTATATTAATTCTGCTAAAGGATCTCCGACAATATCTAGCAAACTTAGCTGAGCAATGCAGTGCTGACAACAATGGTGCTGACCTCCCTGTCGTCATAATTCTTGATAACCTCCACCACATCAGTTCACTAAGTGACATCTTCAATGGTTTCCTCAACTGTAAATATAATAAATGGTAGGTATTCTCTCTCTTTCTCCTTGCACACAGGTTTTACAGTTGAAAAAGTAAAAGCTCCTTTTTATTCTGCAAAATAAAATGTCCCAGTGAAAACTTAGGCTCCCATAGGCCATCTACAAGGCTGTTATGTGCTTCAATAATTTTAACCCTTTTCAGCCAAGAAGGTAGTTGTCTCCACTTCATTTACATAACTTTCATGCATCTGAATGAGATGTAAATATACCACAAAATTTAAGAATGTACTTAAACACTTGACTGAATTACAGTGTTATCCTTTGCACCCTGTCAGATCACACAAGCTCATTAGTACCATAAGAACAGCTTACACATTGTAATAGGAGAATTTGGGATAAACCATGCCATACAGAAGCAGCTGTGAATCTAGGAGATCTGCCCTTCCCACAGTTTTCCTGCAGCAGTGCAGTCAGTTGGCTGACTGTCCTTTATTCTCAAACAAGAGTAAAAATAATGTTTTCTATAACTTTTACTAGCCTATAGCATTGGTTATTTGTGCTGTAAAATGATATCATAGGGACTTCCCTTCATAAAATTGCATGCAATGTCTTGCTCATGAGATTAACTGGCTTTTGAAATTAAAAAGCTAAGCACACTGCCAAATTATGAATTATATTAAGACAGGGTTGCTTTATTTATTTCTTCATTACAGATGGGCACTAGTAAACTACATATGTGCTAGAGGGAAATCGTACAGGAATAAACATTTTTAAAAGGATACCTCAGAAATATTTTAAATCTATGACTATAGTACACCCAGGCTCTTTTGAAATTGGCCTCGTACAGATAGTAAGAAGGAATATACTCTGAATATTTGAATGAATTCTCCCTCAAAAAATCCTACTGCTTTTGTATTTCCAGTCCCTATATTATTGGAACCATGAACCAGGGAGTTTCTTCTTCGCCAAATCTGGAGATGCATCACAATTTCAGGTACAATCACTCTGTATTTACTGTGGCCATGTTTGCACAGCTCCCTGCTTCTGAGCCCAGTTCTTTGACAAATATTGAACTTGTGTCTCATCACAGTAAAGCATTTCAGTTTCAGTGTCTCTCCTCTATTGATGGGTCTCTGAATGGTGTTGGGGAATGGTAAAAGAAATAAGACACTGTCTGGCACCTCCAGCAAGTTGCTGAAGATGATTGCATTCCTGCATTTCTTTTGTCTTCAGCAGTGTCTTGAATTCCTGCTGGAACCTGAAATGGCTGTATTGAAACAGTGAGCAGTAATGAGGTTTATTGGAGCAGTGCTCCAACACTTGCTGACTAATGAGACTCTGTGACATTATTTTCATCTATATGTTGAAGAGGAAATAATGTATTTCCTATTCATTGCTGCTTGACATTTATCTCTTCTATCCAGGTGGGTGCTGTGTGCTAATCACACAGAGCCTGTTAAAGGTTTCTTAGGAAGATATCTGAGAAGGAAACTGATTGAAACTGAAATAGAAAAGAGCATGCGCAATAATGAGCTTATGAAAATCATTGACTGGATCCCCAAAACATGGCATCATCTCAACAGCTTCCTTGAAACACACAGCTCTTCAGATGTAACCATTGGTGAGTCCACTGGTGGAATGGTTTGAAATAAGGATGCAGGCTGAGTATTTTAGGGATTAATGGTAAATATATTATTCTTTTTTTAAGCTGCCATGTCTCAATGGGAAGTACAACATAGGTATGGGGAATTTGTCTAGTTGTCAGCAAGATTTAAAAGAAAATGGAAAGTTTAATGAGAGAGTACATATATTTCCTGGTAGTTCTTCCTTTGTTGCTAAATACTTTCAAGTTAAATATCACTATTTTTTAAATGAAATTAAAAAAAAAAAATTACCCTGATAGTAACTTTCCTGAGCTTAATTACTTTCTCCTGCTTTCACACTGCAGTATAATTACAGCAGTAAAAACCCTTGGAGCTGAGGTCTTTTAATGGAATAACTGTGTTAGCAAAGATGTCAGCTTTTACACAGCTTTACCATAAAACTTGTAAGTGTTCATCAGGCCCTAAAATTGGACTAAGTGACACCAGTTCATTTTTAATAAGGAGACTGTTAGCTCTTTTAGTGTAGTCCTGTTTTACTATTCTCTTAACTTGAGCTTGTTCCAGTACTGCTCTTTTAATTTTGAGAAGATTATTTCAAGTGTGTTTCCTAGTTATATCTTTTTTAATACACAACTTGACTTCTCAGGTCCCCGCCTCTTCCTCCCTTGCCCTATGGATGTTGATGGCTCCAGAGTATGGTTCACAGACCTTTGGAACTATTCCCTGGTTCCATATCTTTTGGAAGCTGTGAGAGAAGGACTCCAGGTATGTAATTTGTTTCCTAGGAATTTTTTAATTGCTTTCAAAGGCTTTCTCCAAGCTGCTTTTAAACAGTGCATCCTGGTATATATGCTGTTGCATTTGCAAGAGGAAAGTCTTTGGATGGGTTATAGAAGGCAGACTCAAATTCCTTTTGGCCTGTTCTTACTCTGGTGTATAATTTGGCTTTGTCTGCTCCAGCACTAACATATCTTATATTTTATGAAGAGCATTTCTTCACTATGACTGGAGGAAGGTGGGTTTTTTCCATTGTTTAGAGAGTTCCCAGCATGGCTAAATGCAGCTCAGTTTGTCTCCCCGAGTGAAGGCAGTTTCAGCTTATCCCTGAATGGAACAGTTAATGAGCTTTACACTGGTGCCAGAAAATAGCTCCTACCACCTACATACCCATGTAGATACACAGGTTTGGGGGGAAAAGCTTGTGAACAAGGATTTTTTCATAGAATCATAGAAAGGCTTGGATTGGAAGGGACCTAAAAGATATCTAATTCCTGGCCTTGAACACTTCCAGCACTTTCGGTGATGGGGCAGCCACAACTTTTCTAGGCAGCTTGTTCCAGTGCTTCACTACCCTTACTGTAAAGAATTTCTTCCTAAGATCTAATCTAAATCTCCCCTGTCTTAGTTTACAATCATTCTCCCTTGTCCTATCACTATCTGCCCACATTAAATCTTGCTCCCCCTCTTTTTTATAAGCTCCCCCTCTTTTTTATAAACCCCCCTTGCAATGAGGTCTTCACCAGAAGGATATCTCTCTGGGTTATACCAGAGAAGGTTAAGATTTTGGATAATTCCACATCTTCGGAGGAAACCTGAGTCTTTACATTAATCCATTCTCTCTCTCTCTCTCTTTTTTTTTTTTTTTTTTCCCCAATCTTTGTTTTGCTTTCTCCCTTTCTGGTNCATCTTCGGAGGAAACCTGAGTCTTTACATTAATCCATTCTCTCTCTCTCTCTCTTTTTTTTTTTTTTTTTTTCCCCAATCTTTGATTTGCTTTCTCCCTTTCTGGTTTTGTTTGTTTGTTTGTTTGTTTTGTTTTGTTTTGTTTATGGACTGCAATCCTATTGTCCTCTAAAAATATGCTTTGTAGAAAGGCATTTTTTTCCACACATGACACCAAAAGATATTACTGCATAGTGCAGGGGGATTGCTATGGACTAGGCAAAGAATTGTGTAAGCAGCTGCAGTTTCTTTATCACCTGTATTGACACAGTGACATACTGATGCAATGGAGGTTTAGAATCTTGTCTGTTGAATATCTCATGCTTTCCTAAAACTGCTTATCTCTCTGAGAATTACAGTGTTTATGCCTTGTGCAGAATACTTCCAAACATTTGATAGAACAGCCACAGTGAGATTAACAGCACTTGTTTAGACCAGCTATAAAAATGCAGTGATATTCTTCATGCTCATATTTTCCCAAGCATACAGGGTAACTGCTTAAATGAAAACTTCAGTTGTGCAGCAGAAGATGGCAGCATATAGAAGAAAATATGTTTGTTTCATGAGCTGTACCAATTTTTAGCTGCCTTGGATGGCTTCCATAGAATAAAGTCATTAATAATAAACAGGAATCTTTTATATCATATAATTAAGTGTTCCTGAAACCAAAGATGGATAAAAACTGCCTTTCTGGTCAGGTACTTTGCAAACTCACTTGTCAGACATAGGATTTATAAGCCTTCTCTAGATTTCAGAAAAGATTTAGTCACTGTTAATCTCAGATGAAGGGAAGTGCTACAGCCTGGAGTTAGCCTGCTACCTCTGAGAAACATTTCTCTTGGCTTATTTAGGCAGATCCCTTTTGTAGCAGCCTAGCCTCAGTGCAGGGCAGAAGAAGTCTGAGTGTCTCTATGCATAATACAGGGAACTTGGCTGCCTAACCTGAAGCTCTGCACTCAGCAAGTGCCTGGCAGCAGGTATTGCAGTGATAAGCACAACCCATCCTTCTGCCTTTATCACTAAAGTCCTCCCCTGTTATACTCCCTTTAGGAGTGCAGCCCACCTGTATCCTCCATGAGTGCGTGCCCTGCCAATAGCATGGTGTTCCTTGGATTGTGTGAAACTGTTTGAGGCAGGAGAAATTACAAAAAGCCCTGGTGGATGGCTCCCCATCCCGCTGTATCATTGTCACAGCTAAAGGAAATTTTTTAAACAGCTACCAAGGGGCTCTCAGCTAACATGCTGCTTGTGAACACCAATACAGAGAGGGGTGAATTTTAGTGAGAATGCTACCAGATCTCCTAAAATTTCAATATTCTCATTCTTCCTCTGTCGTCCTCCCAGATTCATAAGCATTTTATGCTTCGTAGTAAGGAAAAAATATATCCCTTGTGAAGTTCTTCTCTTAACCTTCTGAAAGTTATCATATTTAGGATGTGGACAGATGTCTGCTTCGGCATCTCATTTTGCTAGGATAAGTAAACAATCTGTACTGTCACCTTCTAATTCACTTCAAACAAAATCCAATTACCTTGAATGCTTTGATAGGTCTGTGTTAATTTCCCTGATATGCCTTAAGCAAAATACCTGGAGGTCTCATTTCACATTGTATCAAGCACTTGCCGTTGTCTACAAGTGTCACGAGTTACGGAGCATTTTCCAACTTGCAGCCACTCTGTGTATTGAAGGATCATTAGTGGAGATGATCCAATCTCCTTAAGGTCTTATTTTATCTGAGTACTGAGAACATCTGAAAGCAAATCTCTTTCTAAAATGGTTTTGATGTTTGTGATTGCTTTTTTTTCTGCTGTTACAACTGGTACTGAAAACTCTGTAAAATACTTACCTGTGTTATATCCATGATGCAGATGTATGGTAAGAGAGCACCCTGGGAGGATCCCTCCAAGTGGGTAGCTGATACCTATCCATGGAGCTCTGCAACACTACAGCATGAGTGGCCATCACTACTTCAGTTAAGGCCCGAAGATGTTGGTTATGAAGGTTATGCATCAGCAAAAGAAGGAACAACCTCTAAGCACGTTCCACAGACTGATACAGAGGGGGATCCCTTGGTAAGATTCAAACTTTTGGGAAAAGGCTTTTCAGTATGCACTTTACTCCCACATGTTAAACTGTACACTGTGCAGTAAAAATGTACTGTGCACCTGTTCCAGAATAGACTTTTAAAATGAATCTTCCTATAATTTATGAAAATGTTGAAAATGAAAGGAAGCAGGAGGGCATGTGTCACCAACATGTTAATATGTCCTTACATTGTTTGTATTTCCCATCTGCCCAGATGTATCTGGTATCTGGTACCATGTATCAGGTCTTCATCATTATATTTTTGGGAACCACTCTTCTGCAGCTTATTAATCAATTTTATCATGAAAACATCTTTCTTCATCAGGCAGTTTTTTATCTACATTATACAAATGAAGAACTGAGATATTCACATTATCTAACTTACCTATCATAGAGGATTTAGTGAAAATAGAAATTAGTCATCCTCCCATTTCTCATAATACTTCAAGATAACTGATGACTATATAATAGTCCTAATGTAGAAGGAATGCAAGTGTGGTGGTATTAAATGATAAGAAGTTGATTTCCCTCAATGCCATGTATTGTTTAATTTAAATATGATCCCAGACATTCAGGTTTACCATTGCCTCCTCTGATAATGGACTATTAAAATGCATATGTTGAACTGCTATTCTCGTGTAGTGCTTTCTCTGTGGACTGCCTTTATCACAACTCAAAATACCATTTTTGAGAACTGTATTTCTAGAATAGGCAGCCCTTGGAAAAGGGAATTTCTCAGAGAAAAATGCACTTAACTCTTAACTGTGTTAAGAAATTATTTGTCGATTGCAAATCGACATTGCTTGCAGTCCTTAGCATGCTGGCAGAAGTGGATGCTTTCTAAATAAAACCCTGACCATTATATAGTTAAGCATCAAGCATCCAAGTAATTTTCTGGATCTTAATGCTGCTATTTGATTACTTTCAGATGGTTTTCAGGTACAAGTAATCCCTAAATTATGGTGGGCTCTGCTCTCCTGGGTAGGAGGATCTGCTGCTGTTTCACTCCTGAGGGCAGCCCCTCAACAGCAGATGGGACTCATTTATGAAGCAGCTGGCATCAGTCCACCCCTCTCTCATTCCCTCCCCATCTTTCTCTTGTAGAGGCTGTATGTTACTGTGATTATGTTTTCAGTTGCTGTTCCAGTGTAATGCATCTACACCATCCAAAAATTATCTGGAAGCTTGACTGTCTCCAAATACGGGCCCAGATGTCCAGCTGAGATATGGCTTCCTTCCTCTGCCGGTGTTGCAGCTGCAGCTGGCCTCACCCCTGAATTAAAGAGAGTTACCAGGCAGCTCCATTGTATCCCTCTTTGGACCTTTAAACTTCTATTTAAAAACCAGAAGGCAATGAGAAGAGTGCCAGTAGGAGCTGCTACCACCCTGCCCTTTCTGAAATCCTTTTGTACGGTCCCTCCTCTAGGTACAAGCACACTTCATACAGCAAGGGAGCTTAATTAAATTTTAACACGGTCAGTGCAATTTTAAATGAGATGAGATTATGTAAACATCGCTTTCTTCTTTCAGATGAATATGCTAATGAGGCTTCAAGAGGCAGCCAACTATTCAAGTGCACAGAGCTGTGACAGTGATAGCACCAGCCACCATGACGACATTTTGGATTCGTCCCTTGAATCAACTCTCTGAAAGGGAAAAATCTTGCTGTAGGATGATGGTAAAATCTGTTTCCACTAGACCACTGCCAGTATTAAAGCAGCACACCATGGTCTCTCAGTAAGAATGGTGTGTTGTAGGGAGGCAGGAGACCTAACTCTGCAAAGTCAGGAATAAAAATTGAAGTGGAAAGCTTGAATTAGTTTAATTTCAAGGCATTTCAATACCTATGGAGCCGAGTGAGACTCCATTTGTCAACTGGAAAGTGCCCTACACCAAGGGCATCTGAGCAGATTGCACACGTGTTAGCCAAACTGGAATATTTTTTTCCCTTATCTTCTTTCTCTCTCTCTGTCTCTCTGTGTTTCTCTGTACAAGTTTACAGTGAAACTTCTTTGGATTTTTTTTTCCTTTAGTTTATCTTGAGGTGCTGCATGAACA
Organism: Urocynchramus pylzowi; assembly: GCA_013397555.1. Classification (NCBI taxonomy): domain Eukaryota; kingdom Metazoa; phylum Chordata; class Aves; order Passeriformes; family Fringillidae; genus Urocynchramus; species Urocynchramus pylzowi. The sequence goes on from VZRH01008052.1 coordinate 986,912, forward strand.
ATGCAGCCTTCTAATTATCTTCTAACCTCTGTTGTGCCACATGGTGCTGGTCACAGGACGGCAGTGGTGATTGTGTTACACGCTACTGCCCATTCCAAAATGCGTAAAAGATGATAGTAACTCAGAAAGCACAAACAGTATTGTGCAATCACCAGAAAACATGACTGTGATATGCTGGATAAGTGCCAATTTAATTCTAACTGCCATGGTCACGGTGATGCGCTCCATAAAGTTTTTAGTACACAAGTCACAGATTTTATAAAGTTATTTTTACCACAAGGGTCTTTTTTAACCGCCTGCCCACTCCTTAACAACAGTTTTCTACCAATTATTAACCAACACTGATTAAAGGCTTTTTAGGGCTTCATTTGTTTGAGCCTTTTCAGTGAAAGAAGGAACATTTCTTATGGTGCTGTCTCACTGCCTTAAAACAGATTTCTAGAACAGTTTTACAGTTGGTTTAATTCCTAAACCATTGGTAATTTACACTGTTTTTTTCTTCATTTACTAATGAGAAAACATCAGTTAACATAGTAGCCTCATATCTGTATATCATGATTTTTTAAAGTAATGGATACGAGAAAGAACAGTTGCTATATAATATTTTTATCTTGTGAATAGATTTCTCTGCCTACCCTCAGAAGTACACAAGGAACCCAAACCCACTTTCACTGCCACTTAAATGCTGACAAAATCGGTTCAAATCCATTTGGTCCCATGGAATGGAATTTTTGGGAGGATAGATGTTTTGAATACTTATCCAGCAGAGCTGGATGCACTTGATGCAGCATGAGCACAAATATATGGGTTTGTTTTTTTTTTTCCTTTTTCTAGTTTCAGCATGTTGTTTTGATTGCTATAGTTGTACATGAAGAATTCAGCATAAAAGAACACTGAAGCAGTGATGTCCACTGTGGAAGAGGAAGAGTTTATACTGTAAAAGTGGGTTGGTTTTGCACAGTCTACTGGGTGGGTATTGTAAATATAGAGAAAAAGAAAAAAAAAAAAAAAAAGAAAAAAAAAGCCTTGCACAAATCAAATCAAAAGCAAACAAACAAAAATATTGTATTTTATTCTGTTGGTGTTAAGAGATGTTTCACTTGCTGAGATTTCCTGTATGTTGCAAACAAATACAGAATGCAAAACCTAAAAGCTGTTATTACCTGGTGTGTTTGTCCTGTACTTACAGTTGTTACGACTATGCAGGAGCTATCAATGCTACAGTTAGCACGTTTCAATATCTGTATGAAACCAATACATTTTGGGGGGAAAAGTCTGAAAATGTTTGAAGTTCATATGTCACAGCAGGCTACAACCAGACTGCATCCGGACTGCTCAGAGTAACCGGAATCACTCTTTTACCACCAGAGCCATGGTTAAAATAGGTGCACATGAACAAGAAGGGCTCTGGCATTGTGTAGTCACATACTGTACACCTCCATGGATGTTACCTTCGGGATGTGTATCTGGTGCTATTCACTCCTCGTGGCCACCCCGTGGCCACCTGCTGTAACTTAAAGAAATCAATGCAGTTTCCAAATGGCACTGAGCTGCATCGCTGAATCTAGAGGTTCCTACACGGTGCTATTGCCCTAATAATACTCTGAATTTATGCATGTAGGATTCAGTCTGACCAACACCATGCCCCCCAAACCTGGATCCATTTCTGATGCAAAATGTCAGTTCATACACCTTGACTGACTCAAAGAACTAAAGCAAAGCTGCTCTTTCTTGTACCTGTGCTCTGAGCAAACCTGCAAATCTTTTCCTGCCATATTTAGCTCACAAACACACAATATTACATATAAAAAACTTCCTGCAATACATCTCAGTGAGTCCACCTAGTTTACAACTCAGAAATTGTTTGTGAAACATTTGTCTGTACACATTTTATATTTTGTACATTTTTGATGTAACATATCTTGTAAATAGACAGAAACAGTGAAATAAATCATCTGAAAATTTTTGTAGTCTTTGTAAAACCCTAATAATAAGTATTTGGTGTCATCGGACTTAACTGGATGATGTATTTTCTATTGGTTTATTGTTCCTCTAGCTTGTAAACCAGCTTGCGTATTTTTTTTTTTTTTTTGCAGGTGTGCACACTGTATCTGTCTAAATTATTACTTTGCCATTAAAGTGGAATTATTTATTGAAAACACAGTCTGATGTTTTTGCAGTCAGGACTACTTACCAGATATTATTTCAAATATGTGAATATGAAAACAAAATGACATACTGAAGGATGGGATTTTTCTGTATTCAGCACGACTAATCTCTGTAGAAACAAAATTAAGTACTGTTTCCAGTTCCAGTGATTCAGCAGGACTTTTGAATGGCTGTTTCCTTGGTGGGAACAGGTTATGCCATTCAGAAACAGTTTCACAATCTCCCCATTCTCAGGATCATTTTAAAATACAGACCTATTGATTTTAGTGGCAAAAAATCTGTCTGAAACCAATGAAGCATAATGCCTTTTTTTGAAACTCAGAGAACTTAGAACTACTTCCTCAGCAGGTATACATCAATATTATTTGATAGAATTCAAACAAAGCAAGTATAATTGTCTTAGTCACAAAATCGTAGACTTTGAGGTTGGAAGAGATCATTATGCTCCTGCAAGTTACAGCACCTCAGCTGTAAGTCTCAGCAGCAGGTCTGTAATTTCTCATGGAAGTGCAATATCCCAGGAAAGACCTTTAGACATATTGGTACAGAGTAGAAGATTCATCACCTCGTTAAAGATGTGGGTACTTATTTGCTGGGTGGTTTGGGTTTTTTAAGGGCATTATTTGCAGTCAAATCTTACATATCACTTTTTCAAGAGAATAATACCCTATACTGTCCTTTGTTATGCCCTTTCTTCTTATACTGAAAAGCCAGTCACAATAAAAAACATCTTTTACAATAGTCTTCTTTGCTTGTCTTTTTGATAAGACAGGCAGCTTGCTCATTCCTAGCTTTTCACAATAAGCCATGCCTTTCAGGCCTCAACATGTTTATTGCAGGACTTTATGACTATGCAGTTTATCAGATAGTCCATTCTGAAATGTGGGTATGAGAGTTGCACACAGTCGTGGTTTTACATTTGCTATAAACAGAGCTAATATCACTTTCCTACTCCCACTTCATATTTTCCCTGCTTAGGCTTCAGGGCTGACATTCACTCTCTAATTGCATCATCCCACTGCAAACTCATGTTCAGTTAATTATCTACCAAGACCCTGACTTCTTTTCATGTTCTATCATTTTGAAATACTTAGTCCAATCCTGTCTATATAAACTATGCTCTTTCTTCCTTAGATATATGAGTGCAAATTTATCTGTATTAAAACAGGATATTAAAATCAGACCACCCTACTAAATGATTAATTCTCTACAGTAATCATCTGTCTAATTTACAACTTCAGCAGCTTCCATAATTTCCAAAACCTGCATTGTCATTTTACTTTGTCTTTCAGTTTGTACATAAAGGTAATAAGTGATGTTTTGTCAAGAGCAGACCCCTGTTCAATCCTGGTAGGACCTTCCATGAAGTTTTCCTGTTTACAGCTACATTGTTTACAGCTACTCCTGCCATGGGCATATTTGTATCTCAGTTAATATGGATATAAGCATACAAAGTCACGTGTATCTAATATTACAGGAAATGCATGATGAATTACATGGCTTCTCCATCAGTGTAGGTCTCCAAGGACAGCTTAGATTCCTTTCTGTGAAAATTAGGTATGTAGAGATTATCTTCCACAGAAAAAGGACTAGACTAGGGTGATCTCAGTGTGCCTTCCCTATAATTCAGTGCTGCAGTCTTTGCATGGTGTTCAGCTGCCATTACGTAAGGGGAAAATGTATGAAATTTAATTGTTAAATTCATTCTGTGTCTCCTGTCTCAGCATATCTACCTGTTAACCTTCATCTGGAGACCTGCTTGGTGAATGCCCAGGTTCCCATGACAGGAATGGGATAGTGGAGCCTCAGAAAGAAGTGTTTTTAGCAATGTACTTGAGACACTGCTCTTGCTTACAAGAACTCATTTTTTATGCTATCATTAACTAACTACAGTGTTTCTCAGCACGCACTTTTTCTTGGTAACTGAATAATGTCACACAAATTAAATGCTACCACTAAGTTTGGCAATGCAAGAGCTCCAGATGCACTGTCATGGGAGAAATGTAATTCTGGTAATAATACTAGTAGCAGAAAATAGAATCTGTCATGAAAGATAAATTAACTAAAGCCAAGGCCATTTGACCTTGCCTTTATACACTAAACTGCATTTACTATTCTTTGTTCAATTGCAGCCTTAAACAAATGCTGATAAATAGCAATGAGAGAGCACCCTGAATAATCATGTCTTTAGTAAAAAATGTCATAAATGGAATAATGTTTCACCATTGTTAGTGCATTTACTTGTTTTTCCAGCAGTTTTTGTTAAATTAGATTATACAATTTAGGAAACTTAAATGCATCTTGACAATTAAATGCCAAACCTGGAAGAAAAGACACCTGGTAACAAAATAAAGCATTTATGTGGTGACACATAACCAGCACTAATAATTTTATCATGCCGTACATGGATGACTCTGACAGAACAAAGAAGCAGACAAAAGCCCAAGGACTTAGTGAATGAAAAAGTGATCTAAATTAGTGAATTGATAATTTAATACACCTTAAATATGTCCTGCTGCACTCTTCAAGTGCAGTGGAAAGACATACACAGTCTGAAAACAGACTCTTCAGTGCAGGTAAGCTGTTCCACTCATGCAGGCCACATACCAGAACGAGATATGGCTTCTGTACAGTGGGTCCTGAGCTACCAGACATAGTTTGGTGGCAGAAGGCATAATTTAGCTCCATCCTTACCACACTCTTCATCTAACTGCCATGATCTTTAGTGTACTTGGTCCCTGCTTCCCCGGGTCAAGCTAGTGGCAGTGTTTTGAACTAATGGTACTGACTCTTGATTGTGGCTTTGCATAGTCACACTGGAGGCAGAATTTTCATCTTAACTAACATTAAAATGTAAGTGTATTTTTCATCTAGAGGAAATAAGAAACATAAAAGCTATATGAGAAAACCTTGTTGTCTCATTAGTAATTAGTCATTACTACTTAATGTCTTTGTATTACTGCTTTTGTAGAGTCAGTGTGTCTCAAATACTTTATAAATAGTTTTCCTGTAAAAACAAATTATGTTTCCAAGTATAAATTATACTGCTTGTTTGAGAGCTGGTTGTTACCTTGTATCAGTCTACCAGCCTGTTTAACAAACTACATCCATGCACAGTGTGGATTCATCTCTAGCTTAAGGGTCTCTGGGGTTAAATAACATGTTTAGTCTTGCTATGTATTCTCAGTAAGTCATGTTCTTTAAGTTCTGTCCTGAATATAGGGTTAAGCATGTGAAGTGCTTCCCTAATTTCAACTTCAGTGCCTGTAATTTATTCCTCCGAACACCATCATCTTCAGAGAATAAGATGGTCAACTAACTGCTTCAAGATTCAGCTGAACATTGTAGCAACTGGGCAGAGTATTACACTCAAGAATTATAATGTAATTGCATGCTTAGGTACAGCATTCAGTGGTTTGCCATTTTACCAATTGTAGTGTTGAATAAAACCTTCAGACCATGTTGGTAATCAGAATGGAGGGAGGCCTTCTCTTTTTCTGGAGTGGAGCAGTTGCTGGCAATAAAGCCTTACTGCCTATTTTTAGCTACAAGACAACAGAGAGGTTACTCCACCTAGACAAGCTACAGCATAATGTTGCAGGGCAAGCTGGAAGAAGTGGTTCGTACGGAAAAAATATCACTATCATTCAGCTGTAACCATTCATTGATAAGTCAGGCAGCTTTTTTAACTTATCATAACATTTTCCTACCAAGATATGTCAAAGATATGGGTGGGGGCAGGTTCTGAACTAAGCAGTAGTCAAAATGTAAAACATAAGACTGAAATTCAGTGTGAACTTAGAACAAATATCCAGGCTTTAAGAGCTGTTATATTGAAACTTTCTGCCTAATTCTTGGGGACATACTCTGATGCACAGAAATTCCACCTATATCCACATAATCCTCCATATTTGCTCAGTTATGCTGAGTCCTGTTCTTGTCCTTCCTCTGAGGGAGAAGAATAAAGAGAGAAAAAGGGGTCTGGTTCATTTGCCTGTTTATGCCTATGAATTCTCTCCCCTCAGTTTTATTAGCAGATCTGCTGAACTTCAGACCATGGCTGGTCAGGAAGTTTCCAATTAACAAGGCTGGCCTTTAATCCAAAATGGTGCACCAAAGAATGTCAGAGTAAATAGACTCTGGATGTACCACAAGCAGAGAATATTTTTGTCCTTGTTTCCTGCCAGCTCCCCAGGCAGATGCTTCAGAACCAGAATTGCAGAGATCTTCAGCTCTGATGGTTTTCTTCAGGATCCCAGAGCATGAAGCTTCTTGCTGCATAGACGAAGATGCCTGTTGCAGGAATTCAGGTTCTCGCTTCCCTGGAAGTTCCAACAGCCCAAGTGGATAGGGTATCCTGGCATCCCTCACTATGAATACCCCCACTACCCTCAGCTCCCATGGAGGCACATGTCTGAAAGTTGATGATGGGATAAAAATTGCTAAGATGTGTGGGAGGAGAAGGGGAGAAAGCAGATGTTGCTCTGATCTGTTCCAGACAATATGAGCAAAACCATCTATTCCTTCTAGAATGAAAGAATGGAGAATTTCTTCCCAGTGGTATTTTTTAGATAAGCTTTTACTGAAATTATTGCTAACACAATAGAGGATGTTACTGTAAAGGTAATTTCTATATGGATCCAGCTTTTTGTTAGCACAGGGTCCTTAACAGTCTGTTTACACTGCAGTGGCAATGGTAGCTTTGTTGAGGCAGACTTTGCAACTTGCTCTGAGGACTGCCATTTCCAAAGATAGGAAGGCATTTTGTCAGAGAAATCCAAGCATTGAGGTTTTAGCCTTTTTTTCTTTTTCTGCTTAGATCCTTTCATAGATAAGAAAACATTTCCTGTCACTGTCACATGCTCTTTCCCTCTCTCAGAATTTTGTTCACTCCCCTCTCTGCCCTTAGGCCATTTAGCACATCCCTTCTTCTTCTTTTGCCTTTCTCATATGTGTTCCTCTTCTCTCTGCTGTTCCCGTTGACACTCAGTTTGGCTCCCCTTCTCTGCCTGACACATTTCACTTGTCCATCTCCTCACTCCCCAGAAGGCTGCTGGCTGCTCAGAGTGTGCAAGGACAGCATCATGTCCTTTTCTGGCTCTGAATGCTGAGCATATGCTGTCACAGCTGAGCCGAGTGTGGCAATCACAATCCAGCCAGCAACATCCCCTCCTGGACTGTGCCTGAGTGCTGACTCCTCTGCCAGTGCCATGGCAAGACCCACTGCAGCAGCAGGAGAGGTCAGCAGCCTCTGGGAAGCCCTGTACCTTACCCATGGTAATAGGTTTGCAGTGAAAAAGCTGAATGACTTGCAAGGTCATGGCCCCTCAGTACTCCTGTCCATTTCTCTATACCCCCATCTCTGCTGACTGAGGAATATTAAGTTAAAAAGCAACCTTTTACTGCTTTTAGTACTCTGCCAAAACTAAATAGCTCATATTTTGTAGCCTAGAGAAAGACTCTGGGATTTAAGATGGAAGACACACAGTTATCTAGGATACAGTGAGAGCAGAGGATCCAAAGTTATTCTTCTGCTCTCAAAATGAGTCTTTTCAAAGGAGTTTTATTCTCTTTCTTTATGGCTGGCTAAAGGAAAAGAAGGATATCAGCTCTAACACTTCTGTGATCAAGAAAGATGAATTTTTTTCGTAAAAAATAGTAGAATTTTTCAATTTCAGAAATTACAAGCAGAAACATCTCATCTTGAAAGTGAAGCAAAGTCTCATTGGTAATTTGAAAGAAAATTAGAAATAGTCATGTTACTATAGTGATATTTGTTAAGTAGTCATTAGCTCTGGGCAAATACAGAAAATATTTTTCTATGGTTGTCACAGGAGTTATAATGATCAGGTAATATTATTTAATACTTTCTTAGTGATTTTGAAGCATCATGTTGAAGTACTTTACAAAGATCAGGATGAGCATTACTGTTAAGGAGTGAATGGGAAAGAAATCTCATCAACAGCAGCAGGGTGCAGATGACAACATAGCACAGCTTCATGCAAGGATTGTGTGTCAAGATGCTGCTAATGAAGAAAGCTCTGGAACTGATTTGCCCTCCTACTGTCTATCACCCCTTATTTCAGAGGGTATTGTATATAAAATGCAGCTTTAGAACATTTTTTGGATTTTATAGTGCAAGATACTGCTTTCAATATCTGAAAAAGGAGATTCTGGGAAAGCCTTTTAGACCCACATTGTTGCTCCTAGAAAGAACAAAACATTTTGTTGTCTGTGAGAACATATTCAATCACATGTCCACATATGGAGAAGGAGAAGGGGAAAATTAGTCATTGGATATGTGGATTTTATAAATGGGAATTCCACAGGGCTGTTGATGTTACCTAGTTGGTGAAGGAGACTGAATTCTATTTTTCAGTGTTGGCTCAGGATTACCTGAGATGACTTCATATTATCCCTTGATGGTTTTTTAATTTATGGTAGTTTGCAACAATTTTCCTCAAAATTTCTATGCACAGGGTTAAATGAGGGAAGGTAAGCATTTCTGCTTAGAGTCCCAGCAGCATTTGTGTCTCTGAATTCAAAATGTCAGGTCCCCCAGTTAGCTGGATTTGGAGGTCTCCATGGCTCAGCAGAGCAGGGATTTCCTGTGTGCCTTTGTGAGGCAGAGATTAATCACATCCCATACTGTGATCTAACGTTACATCTGCAAACAAGATTTCCAGGCAACTGCTAGACATGTGGTTTGGATCCCATATTTCTAGTTTGATAACTGTAATCTTAGATATAATTCATTTCCAGACTAGTCTAGTCCAGCCAAAAGACCCCATTTCATTAGGACATGGTTAGGCAGACATTCTGGCAGCAGCAGCAGCTTCTGTAAGTCCATTAAACATGCTCAACCTAGCTTTTCTCAGGAGATGGCAGCAGTAGCATTCCTGAATTAACTGCAACCATTTACTTTGAGTGGCATGAGGTGTAAAGCAATAGTTAGGTGGGAAAAAGCCTCTTGCCCCTGAAAAATCCTCCCTGCAGCCATTTGGAGCATTATGCTTAGAAATACAGACCCGTGGGTGTTTTGTGCAATGAGAGTGATGGCCGAAGGGTACAGATAAAGGAGTAAGAGAGCTAGCTGGGCCTTACCTGAATGTTTCATATGTAACCCATAACAACTCTTTCACTTTTTGATCCATCCAAACGAGGCACTTTAACAAATGCTGTGGCAGCATAGTACCATTGCTCTGCTCCCAACTTGCCTGCAAAGGTCCCCTCTGTCCACGCAGCAGAGGGCTGAAGAAGGAGGGTGAGGCGACTGACAGTGCTTGTGCTTGCTGGTGAGCAAGATTTCTCTTTGCCATGGGAATGAAGATGAGGCAAGGGAGAAAAGAGAGGATAGGCATGACATGACAGAAGCAGGCAAGAAGCAGAGAAAGCAATTTTATATTTTAATCCATATGGGTTTTTCCTGATGCTGTATTGAGAGCACCGGAGCACTTAAACACCATGACAAACAACTTTCATGTCTTGTTTGTACTATAATCCTTCCCCAAGGGGAGAAACAGGGGCAGAACATTTTGTTTTCTGAAGACATTTTCATTTGCTTTTCTTTAAATCCGTGTGCTGCTGTGAGACTGGAGTGGTCAGAGGTGGGTCTCTAGCAGTAGTAGGTGAGGAACTCACTTTCAGTGCAATGCTCCCTGTGGGACATGCATGGGCAGGATCCACCCTGCTCACAGAGATCCTTTGCAACAAATGCACAGAGAGGTGGAGGACTCTCTTCCACTCAGATGTACAGACTGAGATTTATTAATATATCTTGGGCACAACTTCACTTGTATTTTTATGATATCAATGTGTTTTGTTTTCTTTTAAATGCTGTGAAAAGCTTGTATGCAGCTCAGAGAGAGGTTTGCTACATATGCAGCATCCTGAGTTGCAGACAAAGGTAGCTGTTTTACTCCATGTTACCTGGAATTTTCTAGGGCTGTGGACTTCACACTCAGATATATCACAGAGCTTCAGTCCAGCTGACAGGTGACAAAAGCAAGAATAACCATTGCCCTGTCCTTACCCTCCACTGTTTGCCAGTTGTAATCTGTGTTCCATTTTAGCCTGCCACTTTTCATCAGTGCTTTGATCACATCAAAGTATGAGATGGTATTGATGGCAATGATATAGTTATCTGTGACAAAAGATGAATTAGATGTTTTTTTCACCTATGGTTGCACATGAGTCCAGACTTATTCTTCTTGGTTAGGAAATATATATAAATGTTCTCTAATTATTAATGTAATGGCTGCTCAAAAAATAAAAATAAAAAACAAGCAAACAAACAAAAGACCCCACAAACAAACAAAGAAAAAATGACAGACAAGACCATAATGCTGTACTTTTTTTCCTACTTAGTTCATCTAGGACTCCCACATAGGGAAACAAGTTTTCCTACACAAAGATGACAACTTGTCTCAGATCCATATGCAGACCCTCCATCCATTTCTGCCATCTTGAACAGGCTGTAGGGTGCTCTTAACCTCAGCAGTGCCTGAGTGTCTGATCAGTGCCCAAATACTGAGTGACCCTTGAAGCTGCTTGAGTGTATCATCTGTGGTTAGATATCTGACAGGAGTTGTCATTATTTTTACTAACCCATCCAATAAATCTGGCACATCCCAAGCCTTCTGACACATAAACAGCCTTCTTCTGCTTAATGCTTACAGAGGGTGGAAGGGGTAGGTTTTGTGTAGGCTACAACAAGAAACCTGTAGATTTTAGGTATACCTCTGATCTTAAAAGAAAAAAAAAAATATATATATATATATAAAAAGACTGGGGAAGGAGAAAGCAGTTGCAGATAAACCACATTTGCTTTAAGGTGGAGAAATGAAGCATCATAGTTATTTATTCATGTCTTTGGGGTGCCAGCTAACTGAATAAGAAAGAAAAACTGAGCTTCTTCAGGGAAGGGTTTCTCCCTTTCTTCCCAAAGCTCCTAAGAGACAGCTTCTAAGAGGGACAAGGCAGGTGACTTTTGAGGAAATAAAATTAATATGTTTTCTAAAATTACATCTCTTATCCCTGTCCAGAGCAGGCATGTCAAGAGCTGGAGTTGATACATTAAGTTTATGTGACAGCTGAAGAATTATCATTTAAGAAGGCCATAGCCAAGACTGTGATAGCAATTATCTGTAGGCCAGAAGAAACAGGAGAGGCTACAGAAGAAGAAGTATTTTGTAGGAGCAGCAGTCTTTATCTAAAAACTCAAGAGTGCTTCTGTATTTCCTTTCATATCATACCCTTCTGATTTCAAATGGTTAATGGTGTGGTGAGTGTTTTCTGCTTTGTTGTTTCTAGCTGGCAGGGCTGGATCCTGTTTGGATCTAGCTCTCTGAAGTTGAAAAAACGAGGTTATTAGTGGTAGAGGTAGGGTTTTGAGAGAATAGTTTACAGAAACATGGAATACTTTCTACTAAAAACTACTCTCAGTTGTCAGAATATTTTACATTCTCTTTTGTCTTTGAAAGTAAAAGCTGAGCAAGAGGACAAAATGCATCCTCTTCCCAGCTAAAATGGTAGATTGTAGGACAAAATAGCTGAGTAGGGATCAAAATGAAGATGGTGAAATACTGTAAAAGCTTGCTCAGTTGTTCTAAATCTGAAAGAGTATGACCACAAGCAGCCTTTTCCAAGTTAAACATGATTTGAGCAAGGAGTCAGGCAATGTAACCTTCAGAAGTTGATTCCAGCTTTAGCTATTCTGTGATTCTTGTAAAGAAAGATCAGGAAAGAAATATGTCCATAAAAAGCGACTTTATTTTCTAAAATAAAACACTGCATCTAGCTGCAGCCAACTGCAATTCTGCTCTGAAGAGAACAAGTAGGACAAGCAACAATTCCTTTGTACATTTCCTTTCAATATCTCTTCACTGCACTCCAGCAGGAAGAACTCAGATAATATTCCCATCCTCTGAACAGAAGCTTTGCATCCTCTTTAATCAATCATCTGCGCCTCAGGCACCCTCTTCTTCTTTACCAAATTTTCAGCTTTGTTACAAGATCTGTTGATTGCTTCACATTGGGAGACCTATAGATACTCCTTGATTATTTTAAGGTGTGTGAGGTGGAACAGTGAATTCTAATGGAAATGTTCAACACTGAGTTCACCATTAAATTTGCTGAGTGTGATAGACAAGAGCCTGAGAGCCTTACAGACTTATGCCCTGGTAACACTCTGCACCTAGGAGGGGCAGCATTTAGGACTATATCACTGTTTATTGTGGTTATTCCTGATGTGGAAACAACAAAAACAGTCATAGGTAATAGCCTTACTTGCTTTGTAATTGAAAAAGATAAGGCACATAATGGTAAATGAAACATGCCTTAGAAAACACAAGTATTTCAGTCTTTAATAAGCACATGGAATTATTAATATACTTGCTAGGTTCTCAATTAATGGTAAACCTTGACCATCTGTGAAAAACCTCTGCATACTTCACAGTGGTGAAGGCATGTGGATTGCTGGGAATTCTGAAAAATGGAATTTAAAATAACACTGGGGTTATTATATGAAAAAATACTTTACGTTTCAGCTGGTATGCTGATGATCCCCATTCAAAATGACAGTAGAAGAAGAAAGTTATTAACAGTATGTGAGTGAAGATGAATAGCCAGGGAATTCTTGGAAAAGAAAAGATCAGTGAAAGTATTATAAGCCATGAACAATAATACAGAATAAAAAATTAATGCTTTTCATTTCCTGTTTCTGTGCCACAAGTGAGGAAGGAGAAGGACAACCAGTGAACCAAATTATGAGTTAACAACCTGGCACTGTTGGTAGGCAGGATGCATTATACAAACACAGCTGGGCAAAGGATATCAGCCACCAGAGTCCAAGGGTCAGGACAAAGAAACAACAATGTGCCTTAAAAAAAGGAGGTTCTCATTAGGTCCCCAAACATTTATTATAAAGTGCTGAAGCACAGTGATCAGAATCCCTACCAACAGTACACATTTAGCTGAGTACTGGGCTCTGTGTCCTTTTACTGGTTGTACTGTTTCTCTGGAAAGCTCTGTGAGTATAGCAAAGCACATCTCTTGCACGACTCTGTGATGATGTCTGGCACAACAAGGAAGGCAAATCCTGCATGCTTCCTCTTGCTCTGATGTTATTCTGTTGCTTTTTTGGCATGGTTTATTTAAAGAGGGGGGAAAAAAGAGTAGAACATTGGAAACACAAAGGCAGCCAGGACTCACACCACCTGTTTTCCCCTGGTGCTTTTGTGCAGTGTTTCACTGGGTAGACTTTGGCAACAGAAATGCACATTCATTGACATGACAGGTGGTTTTAGCCACAGCCTTCAACTTTCTTTAGCTGTTATCATAGAAAATCAGATTTGCTATGACTTTGTGCCTGTAATATTACAGCAGTTCACCTTAATTAGACACAGAAACTAACTTTGAAATCCCTGTTGTCCTGGATAGAAAGATCAGCCAAAAGTCTTGTGCCTATGTTAAGTATTTGAGATTTTGATCTACCAGTTTGTCCAGTGAGGACATGAAGATGTTCTGCAAGCAGAACTGACAGAGTGCTGACGGGATTGTTAAAAAAATCACAAATAAGGAACAACAACAAAATTGTGGTGAGTCTTTACTTACACTTTACACAAACTAATAATTGTGAGGAACATTTTTCATTTATTTGACCTATTTAAGCACTCTTCCCCCTCTGCAGTAGTGTTTCACTTCTCAGAAATCTCTTTCTCAAGCATGCACTGTGCTTGTACTCATACATAAGCTGTGACTATGCCATCTTTTAACCTTGCTTATCAAATAAATTCCAAGAATCTTGTTCAAAAACTGGGTTTTTTACTCTGTTACACAATCTCATGGTTCCTTCCTGACCCAATTCTTATTTACAAGCCTCCATTTTGAACTCTGAGCTTAGGAACCGGACAATCTGTTCCAGGCAATGTCATTCATATCACCTTCTAAATCCTTAAAAATTACTCTGGTCATTATTACCTTGTGGGTGCTACTCCTGCTCAAAAGTTTTTAACCATGTCTAGTATCATTCTTCTGGAAGGGTCTGGAGTTCTTCTGTTTACCCTATTTACTCCATTTTAAATTAGCAGAACTTCCTTAGTAGTCTAAGGTTGCTAAAAAAATTCTGTTATCAGTTTTCACTTTTGAGAAGTACTTATATTATAAGTATTCTGCAATTTGTAAATTCCTTCTGTTGAATCCTTGCTGTTTAACAAAATCCTAAAGTATTTATATATTTATATACTCTGGGAAAACTATCATGATATCACTGTTGACATAATTTTACTATTTGCTGTCTTTCCTTACTGTGGGTAAATGTAGTTCTATGTTTTTCCTTGTATCTATGATTATTAGCAATTCTATCTTATTTGTTAATTCTTGGAATTTTCTGTGTTCAGGCTCTGCTTTATGAATTTACAATCAATTCATATTTTCCTGCAACAGGTTACTTCTTCTTTTGCCATACTTTTCAGTGTTTCTTAATTCCTTGTTTCTGATTTAATATAATTCAAAATATCAGAAAGGTCTTGTGAATATGTCTATAATATACATACCAGAAGACAAATATTTCTAATGTAAATATAAATGTAGACATAAGAGTACACACAACTAGACACATAAATAAGGGCTTTATTTTTCATAGTATTTTCACCTTCTCTCTTAACCAGCTTTGTTTTCCATCCATTATTACTTTCCTCTGAATAGAGGGATTACAGTTTTTGATGTTCTTAAATTTCCAGTCATGTTCACATAGTTCTGTCAAATTACTTTTACAAATAGTTAATTTCCCCAATTTTTTTCAGTTTCAAGAACACTACATCATAAAGAAAATTTTTATTCCTCATTCTGTTTGTAAAAAGCTAACATAAAAAGTCATGATTTTATCTGTGCTATGTGATCACATCTGCACAATTACAAAGACCACAGCAAGGGTCTTTCTGTGCTGTCAACGTGTCCTGGTTTCTGGCCCTGTGTCCAAACCCTACTTATCTGTCAAGATGAGGCCCAACAGAAAGTTCCTTTGTGTTGATTGAACATGTCTGACTTTAGACATAAACATGCAAATATAAATTAGTCATGGCTGTGTCATGCAGAAAAAAAAAAAACTATCATGATAATGCAGTATTTCCTTATTTCTCTCAGCTAGTAGTAGATACATAAGATGCTGCAATATTCCCTTATCTGCTGTGGGTTTTTTTTTATGATCAGAACTTATATAACTTCCTGTTTGAAGTCTTGGAATAGGTGAAACTGCACAATCCAAGACACTCTGTTACCCAGATATGAGACCAGTAATTTCTGAGCCTGTCAAATTCTTGCCCTTCAGCCCAATTAATTAACCTGAAATTGAATCTGCCCAATAGCTGATCATGTCAAAGTTCCCACAACATCTCAGTAATAGTTTTAAGGTGAAGTGTATGCCCTTTAATGAGCAATTCTTATTACTTGTGTTCATTAATCAGGTTCCTCATATTGCTTTATATGCAATTAGAGTTTTTTTGCTCCCCATGTGCTTTCATATCTAGATTAATTTTGATTTCAAACTTTATTCTTGCACTCAGCTCCTCTTTTCATCTTTTCTCTTTCTTCTCAATGCCTTCTGATTTGTTTATCTGGGCTGTCCCCTCAAAGCTTTCATTACACTGACCTAGAGTCCACCCAAATCATATAACCCCTTTATCTTGTGAAAGGCTAACAAAATGCTCTAGAAGAAGAGAGCATCAGTCTTTTAACAACTAACTTGCAAGAACAAAGCAGCCAAACAAACTTAGTCTTGCTCTTCAGGTACTAGTGAAAGATAAAAAAAACAGGGAAACCTCCTGGCTGTGTCCTACCTTCAGCTCACTTCTGAGTTCCTCTAAAGCAGTCTATGAGCCATGAAAGTGCTATTGGGCAGCATCCTTGGGCCACCACCTTCAGTGTATCCTCATTACATACTTCACAAGGCTGTTAAATCTCCAAGTACACTAAAGTCTACAATAATGTTGAGGTACCCAGCCAACCTTAAATGAACTCACTTGGCATTACAGTTTGCAATGACCATAGCCCTAAAATTGTAATTTACTGGAGAATCAGGAACAATTAATTCACTCTGACTTCTTTACTGCTTGCTCCCCTGCTTCCAAGACTCAAGCACGCCTGACCTTTACTTTCTTCTTCTTCTACCTTTTTTTTTTTTTTAATCAGTTCTGAAAACCAGTTCTGATACTGAAATACCTCACTGCAGACCTGCCAGTAGCTGTACTTAGAGAGTGACACCTTGTGTCTCTGCCTCAGGGAGATAGCACACCATCTGCTCTCTCGTCCTTTACAGGATGTTCTCTCAATTCCATTTGGGGGAGAAGGCATCACACCAAACTCCATTCTGATCTGCAAACTTGTTTCAAACATTATATCCTTGAACAAGAGATTAGCCTAAACTTTTATTTGAAATCTTTATTTTAACCCAACACTGACAAACTGACTATTGTTTCTTGAACCTTGATTGATTTTTTTCACCTGAAATTTATGAAAAAAAGGTAAACAACAAAAAATATTCCAAACCCAAACCATAAACCTTCTATCACAGCTGAGTTCAAAAAAAGGATGGACAGTTTTGGACCAGTCTGTGTGACTTTTTTGAATAGATGGCATCTTTTTTATAGATTTACTTAATTTTCCTACAGCTGAGAATTGTGCACCTGTATCTTGCTTTCCTCCTTCTTCACAGTAGCTTTTCTTCCTTCTTGGCCAACTGTCACCTACAATAGCAGCTGCAGTTGTCAAGTCTACAACCCAGTGATCTAACATCAAATTCTCTTATTTTCCTCTATGGAAAGAATGCAGCCATTCTTCCCTACCTCCCTGTCCTGGTCCTCAGCTTCTAATTTCCATTGGGCCATAAATCTCTCTTTCCCATTCCTCAGTAGCTAGCTCTTTCTTTCTCATTTGAAATTTTATCTTATCTTAAATTACTAATCTCTACTTCTTGGTCTAATTTATCACTCTTCTGGAACAGCCATCATTTTGCATTTTATACACAAGATGTTTCTCCTGGCTTGTGGTAGGGAAAACCCCAGCTCATCCATTAGCAGAATGGATAACCACTGTTGTTTATGACTTCTGAACTCTCTGGAGAATCTAACTGCTAAACATGTTTCCAAAGTAAATATTTGAAAATATATAATACATCAGCATGGGTTTACATATAGAATGAAGACCTCATCACTGGATGTGATGAAGAATCTACTCTTTTGGTTGGTTTTTTTTTTTTTTAATAATTATGCAGATGTGCTATCTAAAATTAGCCAGTGGCTGTATGTAGAGGAAAAAATACTGGATTAGATAATATCACTGAATTGTAATGTAAGGAAATTTTCAAGCTTTGTGTGAAATACCTTAACCTTGACAAGTCATTATATGCCAAAATATTTTGAAGGGGTTCCGAATGAGATGAAGAGCAAATATAGCTGCTACCTTTTCAGCCTCCCTGTCTACAGCAGCAACAAGTAATGGTAAAAATAGAAAACATTTTCTTGATATAGAGAGCTAGATAGAAATCATCCGCTATTTCTGTGTGCTCATAAATGATTTTACATTAATTCTAATTTGCATAATTTTATTATTATACTACAACTTGAAATTAAAAATCAGATGAAAGAGAAAAGATTTCTTAATAAGTATATTGTTGATGGGACAAGAATAAATCCTTGAGGATGAGGGAAAAAAACACTGTAAAAATACTCACAAAAGAATGCAATACAGTTAAATATTCAAATATTCAAAGCAGAACTACAGGAAGAGTAAGGTGAGGTAAGTAAATAGCAGCCAGGATTTAAACTCCCTGTTGTACTTCTTCGTATTGCAAAAGCATAATAGCACTGATGTGGAACAGGGCTGCCCAGGCTTACAAGCTCTGAAGATCCACCACTCATAAAATTTTAATAACCTTTATTACATGCAGCTTTTCAGAGATAAAGAGTCTGGCTGTAAAATTACAAACAGTCTTTGCGGAGTAAAGGCTAAAATTGCAGAACAGCATCTGGACTAAGATGAGCTTGAAGAAAATACACATGCTTACTCCAGAATTAATCAGGCAACACTGTAAAAATTTTGACTTTCAATATAAATTAATTGAAGGAGGGAAGGTTTTTGGGTTTTGGTTCATAGCACTCTTCACAAACCTGATTCCTGCCACGACTCCCTTTGAAGTACAGAGGTGTTGCTATTAAAGCCAATGTCCTATGTTAGTACTCTAAACCAGCTTCTACTTCTATTATTCATATTTATTTCATATAAATTATACTTGAAGGACTTCTGCTCTTGAAAACAGACACTCTTCAGGATAAT
>VZRH01008052.1:1005452-1088969 GCA_013397555.1 Urocynchramus pylzowi
TGTGTGTGTGTGTGTGTGTGTATACACATATTCATAGATTTTCAGAGAATTGGGCTAATATTTTAGCCCAATTCTTTGTGGTACATGCATCTTCATATCTTCAGAAGTAAGAATTTAGAAAAACAGTTGCAGCAGTGAGGACAGTGACCAGGAAAAACTGATTTTGGGGCAAGAGGGAAGGCCCTTGCCAATGTAGAGGTCATACAGGAGGCAAAGATGAAAGAGAAAACAGAGAAGAACCAGAAGAATGGAAGTCAGAAAGAAGCAGGGATACCGGTGAGGAAATTGGGATGCACAAAGAAGATGGTAAAGGACAGACCTTCACTGAAGATGTAATCAAATTCCAAGGGAGAACCTAGTCCCATCAAAATATGCTTGACAGCAGAGAGACTGTAAGGGAAAGGAGAAATGAAGCTGGTGCCTGAGAGGACAGTGTTCGCTGGAGGCTCGCGACAGTATGTCTGTTAGCAGACATCAAGTCTGCACCAGCACTAGAAAAGATTAGCCAAATGTAATCACTTGTGTTTGGTACCAATTCACTGCCTTTCTAAGAGGGCCTGCCCTTCTCTTTCTGTCCTGCAGTTTCCAGCATCCTGAAAATATGTATGCTGCTCTCCATTATGTATAAAGCTTTTTTTTTTCCTGTTCAGACTCCTACAGCATGCCAGGTGGCATGGAAGGCAGAACAGTTGCACAAAATACCCTTTTTACATCAGGCAGCATTTAAATAGTGCTGTTCATAGAGTGTGGCCCTGTTCCCACTGAAGTCAGTGGGTGCTATTGAGCAAAGCTACCACAACGAGTTTAGGCCTTATGCTTTTGAGGCACTGTCCCGTTATAGCCCACACCTCAAATAGCATCTTCCCTCTAACAAACAAGCAGGGATGGATGGGAGCAAGCTGCTTCCCTGGCTGTTTCCTGCAGCACTATTTTATACTCACCGTCTGCCCACCCATCTGCTCAATCTCTCTTACAAAAACTGTAAACATTCCTGCTTTTTAAATGGGTGAAAAATGCCTCAGAAGAAGAATGAGCACTGTGAGATCTCCATGAAATGACTACTAGGCTTTTCCCAATTAAAGGAGATAAAACCTGGAAATTAAGAACATTTTTTATTTGTTAAAGATTATGGTCGTTTTTGAGCAATTTGTGAAAGCAGAATATTTTTTAAAGGATTTAGCAAAAAAAGCCAGTTATCGACACTGGTGCCCCTCAGTCCCCATTTATGGATTCATGGCTGATATTGAAGTGTTTGATGGAACAAAACTACTGGCTGATATTTCTGAGAGCCTTTGCCTGTAGAGTGAGCCACAAAGCTCCAACCTGAGTGCATAGATTGTCAGGGATATGCCCATAAATACTGGGAAGCCACCAGCCCTGGGGAGCACATCACAGTCAAGCTACAGATGATGGCACCATCAGTGGCTGGTTAGTTCTTGTCCTCTGTGGACCTGGTTTTACTCACAGATAAAATTTTGGAACTTGTGACCAGGCCTTGGCTCACAGCTACTTTGAGGATGGCAGGCTGGTCTGATTTGTGAAACTAATCAAGATGAGGCTCAAGTGGACAATGAGAGCTGCTGACATGGGAGACCCTTCCCAGAATCCCAGGTGCATGTAGAGGCAATCCTCAGCTGGGAGTGGCAGGGCTTGGTGCTGACCCAGGCTGAAAAAAATGGTAAAAACTGTATGCCTAAAAAACTATATTTTTTTACCAAAAAAATGGTAAAAACTGTATGCCTAAAAAACTATATTTTTTTACCAAAAAAATGGTAAAAACTGTATGCNATCCTCAGCTGGGAGTGGCAGGGCTTGGTGCTGACCCAGGCTGAAAAAAATGGTAAAAACTGTATGCCTAAAAAACTATATTTTTTTACCAAAAAAATGGTAAAAACTGTATGCCTTCATGACAAATACAGGTTACAGTGGAGAAAACAAGGCAGACTTGACCCTTGATTTCACATAGTCTGTTCACCTTGGGAGAAATAATTGTTTGATTTCTGTACTCTCAGAGGCTGCCTCTCTTAAGAGGGGACCACTTCTTGCTGTTGTCATAGAAAAGCAGGTGACACAAGGATCCACTTACAAAAGTCAGGTGACAGCAAGGATCCTCTCAGTGAGGCCATGGTCCTTCTGTAAACTGAGCAAGAAGAAAGGTTTTTGGGTCAGAAAAAAGGAAAGAGATTTTCTAAAGCAACCAAATAAGAAGGTCCATTAGGAAGATTCTTGGAATAATTCAGTAAGGCTACTTGATGTTTTGCTATGGCTCAGAGAGGCACATTGAGCTGGCAAAGAGTCAGTAATACTCCCTGAGCAGAAAGGAATTTGCTTGCTTTTAGACAGAGTTATGAGGATCACCATTAAATCATCTAGATTCCAAACCTCAAGCCTTACTGCTGGCTTTGCTAGTGGCTGGGGAATAATTTTTCCAAAACCCCCAGACAGAAAACTCTAGTAGGGATTAGGTCTTGCTGTGCATGGGGAGTGGCTCATCATGTTTTATAGCCCTTAAGTTTTGCTCTTCTGGTAATTAAATAATTTTATTCATGAGTTTTCAGGAAGGGGAAAGAAAAGATAGACTGAAGATTCTCTCTGTGACAGGAGGAAGAACTGCTGTTGAGGGTACCTTGGCTTTTGCACAGATGAAGGTGAGTGGGCATGAAAAGCTGCTTGTATGATAACAGACACAGCTGAAAAACAGCCTCTAGAAATCATGTATTTGAGGGCTTTATTTGTCTTCTTATAAAAGTAGCCAAGTTCAAGCAATGTCTGTCTCATATGGAAACTTGATAATGTTCTAGTCTTAGACAGGGAACAGCTACTAATGACATCTGTTCATCATTCGAAAGAGAAAAAGATACTTCTTGTTTGCCAGAGTAGGCTGGTGCTGAACTTCATCTCCTCTTGACTTCTTGTAAATCTAAGACAGTTTAGCACCCTGGCTGTTTTTCATGTAGTGGCTAATGCCTTGTTTCATTGAAATCAAGGTTTATGAAGGAGTCTCTTCCAACTTTCCCATTTGAAGCTTACGACTTCAGCTTGTCTGAAGAAGAAGAATCATACACAACTGAATGAATTTTAGCTTGAATTACAGAATGCAGAGTCAGATTCCAATAAAAACTTAGTAACTTGGATTTGGGATATTTTTAAACATTAGTTTCAAATCAAACTGTTGACAATCTTTTCTGCACAGTGGGCATTTTACTGCATTAAAGAACAGGCTTAACAGCAGACAATGTGCACTTCATAGACTTACTCTCTTCCACTACGCTTGTCTCAAATTAGAAAAATAAATATTAGAAATTGCTGAGCAGCTTCATGAGCAGGAAAAATTCAGACATGTTTCTAGCTGAGAGAATATTGTCTACTGTACAATTTGGAGTGCAAGAAGGTTGAGTACTGCCTCTGGAAAAAATGGTGCCAATATTCATCTTGAAAGATCAATCCAATAACAATTACTCTCATTTTGTGTCATTTATAGACTACAAGTCCCACTCTGCCATGCTTCACAGTGCTGCAGGTCAGAAGGCAGCTTGCAGGATGTTGAGTATTGGCAACTGCAGTCTGTGCATGATGAAGTTCCATATTAAAAGTTTTTACAAAAGACTTGTTTTCTGCTGGCAGACTGCAATATTTATGACAGATTATAACCCACAATTTTCCTAAAAAAGTAGTCTTCTGGTCCTTAGTTAAAGGAGAATATACTTCTGCAATTTGAAATATTAGTGTTTCTCAGGTGACGGGAGAATTTTTATTTTTATAAAATTATTTTCTTGTTAGGGAAGCAAAAAGAGATTGACTAAGGCAGACTGCCTAAAACTAACTTCATGTGAGGAGCTGGTGGAATACATGGTGCAGTCAAATTTATTTTTTATTTCCTAAGCCCAAATATCTCTGCATTTCAGTCTTAGCCTAAAGAAAGTGCAGCTGATCAAAAGAAGCCCCATATACTAGAATAAAGGGAAAAAACAGTGGGCATTTGTGGAATCAGAGCTTGCTTTGCTGTTTCTGATAGGTATTTATACACTGAAGTCAGGGTGTTCTCAATATTTCTGTGGTAGGAAGCAAGGCTGGTGTGTGCCAGCCAGAGCAGAATGCTGAGGCCACTGTTTGTACCATCCCTGCTCTTCCCAGAAGTGTGTAAAACTACTGCTCATATCCAAGTCCCACATGGCCAGTGGAATCTTTAGATGTTGGAGCTCAGTAGTCATTACAGACCTGGAGCCTTGGAGCTTCAGTCCCAGACTCTGGATTGCTATGTGGCCAAGACTGTAATTGCCACTGTCAGCACTGCAAGGCTGCAGCTACCATCCATCTCCAGTGGATATAAATATACATGTAGAAGGTAGCAAAGAAAGTCTTAATGTGCATAAAGGTAAAAAAAAATAATATAGCTGGAAGTCTTTAAAGAAAGAAGATAGATAACATTAAGATAGACGCTCCCTACTCCCAGAGCAAATAACAAGTTTTCAAGAAGGTTTTTTTTCTCCTATGTTGGCAGCCACTTTGTTAGATAATTGCTGTTTTCCAGCCAAATGATAGTCCTAAACAGCTTCTGGAGATTGTCTGTTGCTTATTAGGGCAGAGAGATTGTCCTTTTTATAAGAGTTGCAGGCAAAATAATAGGAAACTTCTAACATTCTGTCTTTTCTGCTGTGCATGCTTTTGGGACTTAGAAATCAGTTTTGCGGATGAGAAGTGTATCTAGCACAAGCAGTTGCACTAGAGGTGTATTTGTCTTCTTCTGGAAGCAAAGAGCTCATTAATTTAACTTTGCTATTAAGATGGAATTTCTCTATTAAGAATGCAGAGAATGGAAGATGCAGTGAAGTAGTTTTCTTCTAGACTAGGGGACTATGCAAGTAAGGAACTAAAGTGTTTTTTCTCCTTCTCACTGGTCTGCTGCTATAATTGTGATGGAGGAGTACAGTCTAGCTTTTTCCCCAGACTCTCTGAGGGGTTTTATAGGAAGCATGTAGTATGGAGGAGGACAATCCGTACGGTGTGCTTGCCAAGTTAAAATGAATGTACAAAACAAGATGCAGCTTTTTGAAACAGCCTCCTAATAACTCCACAGCTCAGTGGAGAGAGGCAGTCTGGTTTCTCTTGTAAGACTATTTTAATCAGCTGGCCCAAATACCAAAGTAAATCTCTACCAATTTCCCAACAAGCTTGTTTAAATGCAAGCAGTGCTTAGTTTGCTCAGCAGAACAATTTAGAAGACTACACGGTGAGGCAGATTGTCACTTTCTTGCAGTTTTGACAAAGTTTGGTAGTGTGGCACCCTGACAAGATGCTGAGGGTGCCAGATCTTATTAGGCTCCTGATCCATCCCTGAAAGTACAGTAGGGCAGCATTTCCTTCACTACAGCAAAGCACTAGGACCACAGAATGGATTCAGCTGGTCAGGGTATATCTGAGATTTTTGTCCTCTTTATTCAAGGTGAAATCCTGAGTCCTCATATAATGCATGCCAGTGTAATCTTCCCTTATGTGGTCATGTAAGGTCATCTGAGAATATTTTTTGTAAAGTGTGTGTGGTAGAACAGAGTCAGTGGTTTCTCAACATGGTTTCTAAACTAAAGAGTTAGGGATTTAGTAGGTCAAAAGACCTCACCTTCATCTTTGAGTATATTTTTTTGTGAAAATGAAAGGCATTTTCTTCATCCTAATGTAGAAAACCAACCAAAGAAACTTTCTCCCAAGGAGAGGTCATTAAAGTTCTGATATCTAACATTAATCTAGCTACCACTGCCTCCTTTTATAGAAATATTTTTTTTAGAGAGCGATTCATCTAATCCAAAGAAAGACACCTAATGTAGGTCAAATGAATTGCTCTTTTGAGGCATCTATTTTTCTTCCTTGACTACAAAGAGATCTTGAGATGAGTAACACTGGTGCCTGAAAGTGAAACATTGAAGCCAGGGTAGGTGAATCCCATTTAGAACAGGGAGACAGAGAAGCTCCATGGGGGAAAGCTTGCTGGAGCTCATCAGGAGACAGAACTCACAGTGTATATACTCTGTGTATATACAAAAAAATGAAAAAACCCCATTTATTTTATGCTATTGTTGGACATGCTAGTAACTCCTTAATATTAAGTCCTTTGTCTCTGGTTTTATGGTGCCTGTATCTTTTCTCTCTACATTCTCTGATGACTCCTTCCTTTTATGTCTGTTCCTGCTTTTCCCCTCTCCCTCACTCTTCCTTCATTAGGTTTCTCCTGACAGTCTTTTCCTCTCAACCTCTTGCAGACAAGGACCCTCTAGGTGTCTAATGCATAACTGCATGAGCTCACAGCTCATCCCATGCTGAAGAGCTTTAAGGAGTTGTAATTGCACAGAGGAGAATCTGGGGGTTGAGGACTGTCCTTGGCAATGTCCTTTGCATCACTGGTAGTGCTCCTGTATCAGACACCAGCTTTTTTTATTCCTTTTCTGACTCTGGTTTTTGTATCCTATTTTTCTGTCAAAGGGAACTATGCTAGCTTCCTGCTTCTGCAGATGGAAGCAGCTGCCTGGGAAATTGGCAGAGCCCACTCTGAAGCATGGAGAAGCCAAGTCTGTTCAGCAGGGAGGCAAAAGAGACTGCTGCTGGCAGGGGGGTTTCAGACCAGAGACTATTTAAGCAAGTCACTCAGGGCTAGATGTTTCTCTTTTACTATAACAGCTTCTCTGAAAGAAGCTTTTTGGAATTTCACTTGCAAGGTCACAGTATTTACTGGAATGCCCATTCCACATAAATCATGGTGTTTGTGCATTTTTCATGGCACAAATTCTGGGAACATCTTCCACAATGGCATCTCTCTTTTTAAAGCGATCTCTTATAATACCTGAACAACTAATAGTATTATAATTTAT
Source organism: Urocynchramus pylzowi (assembly GCA_013397555.1). NCBI lineage: Eukaryota > Metazoa > Chordata > Aves > Passeriformes > Fringillidae > Urocynchramus > Urocynchramus pylzowi. Next base: position 1,012,313 of record VZRH01008052.1, read on the forward strand.
ATTCTTTGCCTTAAGGTTTTTTGCACCCTTAGCAGAACCCCATAATTAGAACAAACTGGAATGCAGCATTTTCCCCTTATAACAGCAGGAAAAAAAAAAAAAAAAAAAAAAAAAAAAAAAAAAGCATGAGAGAGAAAAGGTATTATGTTCCCTGATACACATTTGTAGAAGCATTCTGTATAAATCCTTGGAGACATTAAATGGATGACAGTTGTATTAAGCTTTAATTGGGTCTGCCTCCCAACAGGTAATAGTTGTGAGAGAGACAGATCCTTCTGGTGTGTAAATTACTGTCATTCCATTGACCACCACTGAGCTTCACAAACTCAAACAATCTGAGAATTAGGTCTATGAGGTCTCTCTGAATCTTCAGAGTTCATTGTAAATGGATCCCACTGTACCTGAGACTGGTATTAAGGCACTATAAATCATTTGTTGTAGTGAGAGTAACCTCTTTATTGTTTTCAGCTTTTGCTTTCTGTTATTCCCCAGTATGTAAACTTGTGTTTTAGGGGTCTTTTTCCTTGTCTCTTTGTTCAGTGGCATTAATTTTGCTTATTAGTAAAAGTTATGCTGGAAGACATTGAAATAAGGGGAATTTTCTTATGCATAACATAGTTTTATTATTTGATACTGATGAAAACAATTTCTTATTGCTTACTTCCACTGCATTAGCTCTTACAACCTTAATTAGGTCAGGGCCCCACTGTACTAGATGGGGATGCCACAAAAGAGAGTCCCTGAAGCAGAAGACCTAAACTGTAGAGATAAGAAACAGCAACTAAGAGAAATGAAAGAACAGAGAGGACATGAAAAGGTCTAGATAGGCATGAAAAACAGACTCTAATTTCTATCTGCACAATTCCTGGGTGTATTAAGCCAATCAGTAGCAATGATAGCACCTCTGTTATTTGCTTTTCCAGTACAGCTAGGCTGAACAGAATTTAAATTTCAGAGCACTGCATACTAATTGTGTTTGTATTACCCACTTGCCTTTTTCTCCTTTTTTTATAAATGTTTTATCACAGACCTTGTATTAATTAAAGCTTTTCAATAGATAGGGTTGTTTGGCCTGTACAAATGTGACTTAAAATATCAGCTTCTTTCACAGCATCAAGGAAGCCATGGCCAATTGCTTGAATAATGACCTGCAGAGCAAGGCCCTCCCACCATTATGGTGCACAAGCTGATCCTTTTCCCTTCTGACAGACACCAATGGATTGAAAGCAGCCAGTCCAAAGGCATCATACCTCAAAGGCACCTTCCATGACTGGAATGTCACTGCAATATAGCTGCTCCTTCCACAATGCTCCATGGTTTTAGTGAATGCAAAAAGTACATCTTTAAAAACAGTATAATAATGGAGACATGGGTAGGACTCTACATTTGCAGGATTGTTTAATTCCTTAAATCTTACTCGAAGACACGGCAAAATTCGATTGTACATAATTAACAATCAGAGAGATTTATCCAGAATCTCGACTCATTTTCACTGATGCTGCCTCTTATTTCCATTATTTATTTCAATAACAACATAATTCACATAGTCAACTTTCCTGCTACCCATTTTCCTCATCATTAACCTCACAGACTTATATTCTGCATGTTTCTGAGAGCAAAATTATTGAGGTCCAGGGCTTAAGAGGTTAGTATCTAGTCCAGCAGTGTTCTGAAAGAAATAACAAACAAGTATAAGAATTAGCATTGCAGAACATATTTGCTATTATCTATTTGATGAACCAGAAGGTCACAAAGGAAATGTGGTACCTCATATACAAGAACACTAAGGTCAAAATAGTTTTAGGGTGGCAAAGAAGCATGGGTGAACTAACTGAACTGCAGCTCCATGATTCTGCATCTCAGCTAGCAGTCATAATCAACATGATTATGATTTGTCCAAACCTGTGATTTAGTCTGTGACATTTTCAAACTGGCCTTCCTTACAAAGTTACCCCAGCCCAGTTTGCACATGGATTACCTTCTCATGCATTCAAAACTGAACTGCATTTCATGGGACAACGTACTGGAAAAAAATTAGTTCTTGTATGTGTAAAATATGGCTATGGTGATTTTTTTTGTCCTTTCTATCATTAGTGGTTTATAGCAGGATTGTTTATAAATGCCTGTGCCTCTCACCAGAATTTTTGGTAGCAGGCAATTCTTTATGGAGTTTGTATTTATTGGGGTATAACATCTACTGATTTTAGTGCTTCAAAGGACAGGCAGATTTCTTGGCTGAAAAGCAAGCATCTTAATTTTAGGTTTTGACACAGCAGGAGATGTATGGCAGCAAGAAAGTGAAGGAAGGATGATCTTTGTACATAATTACCTGAATCACCCAGACAGATATCTTTATAACTGGAGTTGCTGAAAACCAAACTTTTATTGAGTTTTCACTTTGTCTATAGATCAATATTTATTTTATCTGATGTTGCAGAATCCAGAAGTCACGTATTTCCAGTTTGAAAAAGCTTCAGAAACTAAACTGATTTCTTTCCTGACCTCTGCAAAAAAAAGATTTGTTTCATTCTTAGATATTTTTAGTCATTTTAGGTCATGCACACTTTTGAACTGAAATAATTGTCGTGCTTCAAGATCTGCAGATTTTTTACTTCTAGAAATACAGGTATATGTTTAAGCATTTAAAAATGTGACATTTTTTTCTTCCTAGCAATAGGCCAATAGTGCATTTCTATTTTCATTCAGCAGCTTTTTCTCTCTGGTATCTTCAGTCTTCAATCTCTGAGAATATTTCTAGAAATATCAGCAAATTCTTACAAAATGAATGTCTATTGCAATATCATACCATAGGAAAGAGATAAATATAAGATAAAAACCCCTACAGTCCTAAAATCAAGTTACCAAATCTGGAATTTCCTTAGATTGGATACATTTTTCATCTTAAAGGAAGGGAAAAAAACCTTGCCTTACTTCTGGGAATTGTGGTACACCTTAACCTCACATTTAATCTAGCTCTAGTGCCTTACAGCAGCAGGTTCTAATCCATGTGCAAAAGAGGAAGAGGAAAGAAGTCTGGTTGGGAATAGATTTTGTGAAGTATGCTAAGAAAATCTTGCAGTTCCCCTGGATTAAGAATTGCTCTGAATACTCTCAGATTTCCAAAGTCATTCTAATTTCATTCCCAATTTCAATATACAATGCAGTTGGACTCCATTTGTATTTCTCGTATTCTTGCAGACAGTCTAAAAAGCCCCTAGGAGAATCAATTCTCTATCTCAGAAGTAATTCACACAGATAGATACTATCCCATTTATTTATTTTCCAGATCATTCAAATGTGCAGCATCAGTATTATCAACTCCATGTGGACATAAATGCTTTGAATTCATGCTTGAATGGTAACCATGTCATTAACATGCCATATTATTTGGCTGCAACAGTGGGATTATAGCAGAAAATCACTGATAAGTGGTGTTAGGGCAGAATTCATTATCAGAAGATCTAGGAGTAGAATAGTTAGTGGATGATTTTAATAACAATAATAACAAAAAATTATCCCTCAAAAGTTCAGTTATAATGATAATAAAAAATCATCCCCTCATAAGTGCTGAGCTACTTCAGTGTCATTGTGCTTCTCAGGGACCAACCCCTGGATGACTGCTGCTCAAAGGAGTTTTCACAGTACCAGTTCACCACATGTTTATGAGATAGGCCATAAGAATACTCAGAAATATCCTGGGTTGGATGTTAAAATCTAGTGACTGGTTCTGCTTTCAAAATACACTTTGGGCACATGAGGGTTTGACCAACAAGTAAATTAGGATCATGTAAACTTATCAGAAGACAAACATCATTTGGTGTCGTCAGAACAAATTCCACCTTGGTTAGATTTTCTCTTTGCTTCCTCATTTTAGGCTTTTATCAGCCCATCACAGTATAAAAGTGATGCTCCTGGTCTTTATTATTTAGCAAAGGCTTAAGAAGAAATTAGAACCCAGCCTCTTGTTTGGAGAATGATCAAGACAGGACTTACTTAATTCTCACCTAGTTACAGCCATTTTAAAAGCATTTTGTCTCAGTGTTCAGGAGATTTAGTCAATATACAGACAAATGAAAAAGCAGAGGATTTTAATAAATTTTCCCTGGCCTTCAAGAAGGATTTAGAATATCCAGTTGTCCCCAAAAAGTCAAATGAAGGGTCAGGGATAAATTCCAGCACAAAAGCAGGGATATGTGTTGAGATTAAACCACTGCTGGCTCAGTGATGCAAAAATTAAAGCCTGTATGAAAGAAAACCCTGTATTTAAAAAAAAAAAAAAAGGTGATGATAAAATGACACAATTCTTCTACAGGTTTTCATTAGGTAGTTACAAGCATATACCTGCCTTTCAGCCCTTTGTGAGAGAAAGCTGGTGAGCTTTAAGGCAACTCCCTTAGTGGGAGACTGGCTTTTCTCACTCTCCAGGACCTTTACCTAATAGAGGTACTTGTCTTCCTCTGGGGAGAGAATACCATCACTCCATTAGGATTTAAGTCAAACAATTGATATAGGCTTGGCATTTTAGAGTGTGAGTAATCTTAATTGGTCAAGTTGCCACATGTGGGCTTTTACTAGCTTTTCCTGAGGCAGTAACCCTACTGGATATGGGAAATTCTCTAGAAATATGTTCTCCCCCTTTAATTGTAAAACAAACAGTGAATTAAACAGTTTCATGCTGTGTAGCAAAATTGTAGGAACTATACTGTTAAATCATAAAAATCTTACTTTCAGCAGGGAACAGGGTACAGTCAGGGGCTGCTAGGAAGCTGAACTGCTGGCAGATGAAGCTGCTGATGGGGTTGAGGAGCTGGACTCATAGGAGCTCTGCCTTAGGATTTGGTTGGCAGTGTGTGGGTGCTGGCTAGGCTTTGCTGGACCCTCTTCTGTAATGACAATTTTAAAGTGGCATCAGGGATGAATAAACAAATAGTCCTACAATAAGAATTCTTGCTAATTTTGTGCTTAATGGGAGAGTGTGAATGTGAAATACCTACATGTGTTTAACCAGTAAATTTTTTTCTCCTCCTCTGAGGGAAGTTCCGTTCTGGAGCAGGGGAAGCAATGTGAGCAATGCATCCACCTCTATTTGCTTTGTCTCCTCTATATCCTTTCTTTTCTTTTTTTTCTTTTTTTCTTTTCTTTAGGCCAAAGAATGGTTAAATGGCATGTACCTTAAACACAGCACATTTATAGAACAGTGACCTTAAGAGCTTTAAACGACTACATTGTTTAATGTGAAGGAAAAGAATACCCCAGATCAGTGGAAATGTCAGCAGTACTTTTAATGAATCAAGTTTGTTTTAATCGATAGCCAAGTCTTCTTTCTGTTGCCCTGAGATTGTCATGCTTTGCAAAGAGATAATAGTAAATGTCATGCTCTGGAAAAGCAGTGACTTGGTTGCTATAAATCAACAGAAGCATTGTTCTACTGGATGTGACATGAGAGACAGAAGTGCTGTCTTTCCAAGAAATCCTTGTTTCCCTACCCCGTTTGAGGGGTTTGAGGAGTATTGCTCAGAGCCTCAGCACTCTGCATCCAGATGGACTCTTCAATAGCATAGTGAAAAGTGGGGAAATGCTCACAGGATACAACTGAATCTGAGTGGAGAACTATCTGAATTACTCACACATACAATTCTTTTTGTTTGTAGTCTGTACCATGTGTTTTGAAGTCCGTTTGAGAGTTTAGGTCATGTAAGAGCTGAGAAGTAAACTTGCTCCTTTTTTACATTCAGGTGAAACAAGAAACTGCAGAACCACACCACAGGGTTTTCCTGTACAGGCAGCTGAAGGTTATCTCTATGGGAAAACCTCTTTGCCTTTTCAGGGTTTTTTTGTTGTTGTGGTAGTTTGGTTTTTGGTTCTTTTTTTCTCCCTAGCCTTTACAAGAATGTCTGTAACTTGTTCTATATCTTGTTTGCTTGTTCATTTGCTTGTTTGTTTTATAGGTCATTCTGTCATGCTTTTCTTGGGTATAGTTAGGAGTAAGAGCCTGTAAATTTTATAGCCAAGCAAAGAGATATCTGTCTTCATAAACTCCATCCATCTCTAACCCTGCCAGTAATACAAATGAGAGAAGGGGCCTGTCACCTAGTTCAACACAAGCAGTGACAAGAATTCATTACTTTAATGCCCAAAGCAGCCAAAAGTATGCCAAAGTATAAAATATATTTATTTTGGACCTGGAGACTAGGACCATTTGGATTTTACATTTACTTTCTCAACCTTGACTTTATACCTCTGCAGTTTATGTGGTAGTGTAGAATTTGAACAGACAGCACACGTCTAGGTTTGTGCTCCAGAAGCTTTATCAACTTTATAAACCCTTGGGGTGCGTTCCTTTCAATGCCATAATTTCCTGCTCTTTGTTTAACACCTTACAGGCGTGTTGCTTGACCAGTTGGGAAGCAGCAAACTGCTTGTTGGTGGCTTTCTCTCTCTGCTTCCACTAGTCACAACAACACTTCTTCCATCTTCTGCTTAGGACAGTGCTCCAGCAGAATTGCCTCTCACTCACCTCTTTCATGCCTGAAACTTTTTAAAGAAAACTTTACCTCATGTCTTACTGTCATATATTTCTGAAACTAGCAACTTTTCTGCCTGGCAGCTCACTCCTGCATTTACACCAGCTCTATTCAAGCCAAAAAAAAAGAAAATATATGTAATCCTATCAGGACTCAAAACTTACAGATGGAGAGTGGAAAAACCCAGAGCACAGTAATGCAAAATAGTATCAGTATGCACCATACTGCTGTTATTCCCTAGGAAAGAGGCCAATTGTTTGAACTTCTTGACAACTTCTTCAAATTTCTCTGCATATGCCTTTGATTTTCCAGGTTAGTTTGTTCTTACACCAATATCAAAATTTCCAGAGTAAGGGGAAGCCTGGGACTGAGAGAGGTTGGCTGAGAATCAGCTTCTTGTCTGTGCTGTACCAAGGTCTGAAATGTTCACTTTTAAATATAGATGTATTTGATGGCAATTTTCTTCCTCCTTTGTTGTCTTTCAAAGATAGTTTCTGTTTCACTGCAGTGGAAGGATAAAAAGTACCACAGGCAATGCAGTTCTTGCTGACCTATTTCCTTAGGTGTAAGACTGGTATCAGTTCTGGGGTAGGAAAACATTCCCTTAAAATTCTGCAGGCAACACCCAGACTCCACCACAGACTGCAAGTTTTGCATCCTTCTTTGCTAGCAGGCAGACACTAGTGACATGGTTGGAACCTAGGAGAAGAAATTGTTGCTATGATGGTTTCCTGATTCACGTATATATGGTACTAAATAGCAATCATTTTGGGATGTTCATTAAATGGATAAATTTATAAGACTCTAGACAGAAAAAAAAAGCAGAATCATATGACTACATTGAAAGAATGAAAACCTTTAATTCCTACATTGTATAGAGAGATTTATATTCCTACATTGTATGTAGAGATGAATTTGCAGAGGCAAAACTTCAGTATTGAATTTCATTGGAAAATGTACAGAACCTCCTGATGGAGTGAATGGGTCTTTTTAATTCAGTTTTGTGTCACAAAGGCTGTTAAATTTAGAGGCATCTTTGATGTTATGAGCTATGAGTTATGAGAATAACTACCAAATTGTAGGTCAAATTGTGACCTTTCCTTCTGCCTTGAGTCAGATGTTCTGATTGACAAGCACTCTGGGGTGCTACCTAAGGCTTGGTTCTTTGTGGGGTGGGGTGAAGCATTCTTCTTCACAGGCTTTCTTGGTCTTCATAATCCCAAAGTGGCTTATAGACCCCTTTTCCTGATAGTTCCATCACTTGGGTGAGACAGGTTTGTGCTTTCATACTTATTTTTCTTTTTTTCTTTTCTTCGCATTTCTTATTAATTATGTATACCACATAATAAAAATCTGGCTTCTCCCTGCATGCTTGAAAAGAGCTGGTAGAGTACTGAAGTAAGAAAAAACAAATTACTAGTACTCCATGAAAGGATATGCATGCTGAGGTGCCCCCCTGTGATATAATTCCTTTTGGATGAAGTAGATGTTATGCTGCATGCATTTGCTCTGAGCGTGCCCTCTGAATAGCTTTTTCTGTCAGCAAGTCCCATCATGTATATTGTAAACTCTATTAAGTTTTCTGGGAAAGCCAAGAAATGTATTTGCTTTAAGCATAATACAGAAAGACTCGTTAAGGCAAGGAAAACCTAATGCTACTGCAATGTGCAAAACTGGACCACAAGATTGCAGTTGAGTTATCATCCTGAAGTGAAATAGGGGGCTGAGGAAGAGGAAATGTCACTTTCTGAACATTAGCAAATTGGCACGTTTAATGAAAGGTAGGAGGCATGGGTAGTGTTTAGAGTCAGCTTCTTAGAAAGGGGGCTACATTCCTCAGGCAGTTACATACTCATCTATGTCAGTACAATGCTGTCCAACATTAGATGTTCTGTTCAGGCTCAGATCAGGCAAAACAGTGATTTTCTGGCTTGAATATTAAGCACTCTATAACAATATTTAGAATAGTAAGCACTATACAAGAAGCTTTCTGGGATGCTTTTTGGTGAACCACCAGGAAATAAATGAGGTTTTTAGAGAAGATTAACTTCTGATGCCAGTTCACGGGGAAGTCTGGCAAACCACCATCAGTAGCTTTGACTCATTTTCCCTCAGTCTAAACGACCAGGTTTACCCATTCTATGGTTAACAGCATTCATAGTTTGTCCTAATTGTTTGTGACCAAGCCTTGTGCTCTTCACATAGCTGTGGAGGGTCCTTACCTCCTTCCATAACTTCTTGCAACTCTGCTGCAGACAAGCTTCACAGACAGGATTATTCACAAAGCATCTCTGTATTATGAAAAGCAAAGTGACATGGTGAAATAATAGAGTTCAGTCAAACAATACATAAAAATCACTTACCAATACCCATTCTCCCCAAAAGACCCTTCTCACTTTTAAGCATATTTGCATGCTTGTAAACTTGCAGACACACACCAATTCTCAAGAAAGTGAGTAGGAAGGCCAGAATACCCAGAGACATGAGGTTGGCATTATATCTGGCTTTGAGATGTGGCATCTGCTGATGGACAGGACAGTTGCTAACATTTGAATTGTGGTGGCTGAACATACCAGATCTGCAGAAGAAGTGTTTTTGCCTGCATGCCAGTGCCGATACAGCTCCTGGCAGCAGTTGTAAGATGAAACTGAACCAGTGGAACAGTCTAATGTTGCTAATACTGCTTAAAACCATTGAAAGACTTGGCTTTTAAACTGCTTGGTTTCTTTTATGTCACTTGATTGTGATTGCATCACTGAGAGCATTCACAGAAATGTAGGATGAAATCATACAGCAGGCAGAATAAAGAACCCTCTAAGTGGAGCATATATAATGAATTGTAAAATGTACATATAATAAACTACAAAAACATATGCAGACATATTTAGGAAAATAATAATCTTTAAATCATCCAAATTATATCAGTTATTAGTAGGACCTAACACTTTATGCAAGCCAAAACATGCTTTTGAGGCTAGCTTCTAGTTTGCTCTCACAACAGCATCATTATTTATCATCCCTGTCTTACCCTGTATGTCTCAGATGCTGTAGACTCCATATACAGGTCAATTAAATGTGCCCAGGAACATTTGTGGGCTGGGAGGCACAGACCTGGGAAATTTTTGCTGAGCCTGCTGCCTGTGGAGTGTTCCATGGAGGAAACAGCATCCAAGACAGGCTTGGTAATTGCTGGGAATAGTGATTATTTTTAGAGGCCAAAATAGTCCAAGGAAGCATTATAACAGTTTTATTAATGTGTTAACAACTGATTTTCTGTATTTTCCTGAATACTTTGATTTACTGGTATACCTTCAGCTGTGTTTACTGGAAAGCTTAAATTTGCTCTTCACACATCATAAACATATTTTATAATCTTTTACAGAGGCTGTTGGGTGCTATATAGTATGTGAATATAATTGTCACTTCTTCGTTTTAATTCAGCAATTCACCTTGAATTTAGAGATAATTTCTTGGTTTTTCCAAAGCCATTATCAGGTTTAGTATGCCATGTTTTTAATTATGCCATGTTTCATGATAGAAAAAAAATTGTAAAACAAATGTTTCTTGCGTTTTCTTCCTCGCTACTCCTCTTCAGTACCAAAACATCTTTTTCGCTTGAAAAAGAGCTTGTGTGTCCCTTGTATGATAGAGAGATTGAGTCTGATGTGTACACAGATATATCCTTTTCTCTCTACTTAGAATACCACAGAGCTGTTTACAATCACCACATGTAGAAATTTGAAGAAAGACCAAAGGGGATAAAATCAGCCAGTTAATCCTGTTAGCTGATGCTGTGTCACTAGATCATGATGTATTTGCCCAAGTTAATTATCCCACTGATGGTACCCTAATGGAGAATTTCATATTAATTTCCCTGTTTGGCAAATGGCAAATCTCAAAAATTTTTTTATAAGATATATATTACATTGCTGTGGTACCTCTCAAAATGGTGGTGTCATTTGATGTGCTGTATGGGATAGAGGGAAAACAAAGAAAAGGTATTACTGGTTTTTTGTAGGAGACAACAAGAGAGCAGACTTGTCCATGTTAGAGCTATGTGGCTTCTTTGTTCCCAGCAGTGCTCCAGTGACTTCCTGGTCTTGCAGGGACCTTTCCTGTGCTTCAGCCTGTGTGGAAGTACTGCTGATGGTAATTCTCAACAAAGCAGAGGATGTATCTGCTAGTATGATCCAAGAATAAAGCCCCTATGCTTTTATTATATATAAATGTATTTGAAGAGATTAATCAGAAGGGTGAGGTTGCTCCAATAAGGCGAGCAGAAGAGGTTTGATCTGTCTATCCATTTGCCAGAGTTGTCACTTTTGATTTACTGCACCTGGGGCCTAGAGGACTGAATCTTTGCAGCTATCAAGGTATTCAATAAGGCTCTTATCTCCTTGCCCTTTGCCATACATAAAAGTTAAGAAGAACAAAAATCCCCACCAAAACAAAACCAAAATTTTCACAGTGGGGCATATCCTGATACAACTAACAGCCCATCTTTTTACAAGTATAACTGTTACCTTAAATAAGTGTTGTGTAACAAATGTGGTGCACTTAGTAATTAGCCCTGTAGAATGCAGGACTAGAAAGGGTTATTTGAGCTGAAAATGTACATTTCCATTATTCACAGAAACATCCTTCCAGATTAAGAGTCCTATCTCTGGTGTAGATTTACAGAACTGCATAGCACAATGGTTTGTGTTACTTAAATATCCAGTAAAATATTTGGGCTCATAGAAAGACTTATTTGGTTTGGAGCAGAACACACGATATTTCTGATATGTCACCCTTTATAAGAGTGCCTTTTGAAAGAATTAATAAGCTCCATCTTCCTTAAAAGGAAATACATTGAAAAGCAGCAGGGTGTTTTCCATGCAACCTAAATACTACAGCAATATTATCAAATTCCTAAAACACATGATCCATAATGATGGGCAACAAGAGTTTCATGCTGTCATGGCAACGGGAAATCTTAGGGTTGCAAATCTATAATTTGAAAATATTATTTTGAGAGAGCAAAGGGGTTTTGTACTGCAGCTGCAGCCCTAGTAGACAATATACTGCTGGCTACTTCACAAGCTGTATATTCCTGTTTTATAAATTTGTGCTGCTTTTCATGGTCTTTAAGTCTCTTTTGTGTGCGTGATGTTCTTTTCTTAAAGGATTTGTTTGTCTTTCATTTCACTGTGAAGTTTTTATTAATCTGATTTCGTGCTAGTTTATATTTTGCTTTTATGAGAAGTCTGGGGGTTTGGCCACATATTTATTTTGTAATAGCAAATTCAGTTATTTTAAGTGGCATATTATTTTGTGTCAGGAGGGTTTTTTTATTATTATTTAATGTGTATTATCTCAGAATTATGTGTACCTAGGCAATGTTTCCTTTAGTGAAATACCCTTTACTCCATGCACTGCTGATTGCTACATAGCTGTTGTTGTTGATTTGGGGTTTTTTATCCTCCAAAGGTAAGAAGTAAGCAAGGAATAACAAGGAGTAACAAGGAGCAACAAGGATTTGGGGGGTTTTTTTCTGTAACAGTTACCCTGTGATTTCAGCAGCTTGACTCTCCCACTTTTTTCTTTTTTTAATGTTGAGTAGCCATAGCATTAGTCATATAATTTGTGAACTGAAAAGACAACATCTTGTCTTTTACTGTGATCAGCTACAAAATTCCTATAATCTTCTGTGTAGCTGGGATTTTAAAGTAAAAGAATATTCTGTTCTGAGGAAAGGAGGCATGAACAAATTATGTAATTTCTCTCCTGATCTAAGATGCTAGATTTCTCTGCTTAGTCACACGGAAGAGAATGTCTCCGCATCCTAAATTTGTCCTTAGATAGCAATCATGGAGGAGGAGCCTTATTTGAGTAGATGTACCTTGTTAGCACATTTCATAAGGCTGAAGGGAATTCCTGGATACGTGCCATCATAAAAAATTGTGTCACACAGTTAATGAAGCTTTACCCTAATGCTACGCAAGTTGTTTGCCTCTTGATTACTCCTTCTGAAAGGCCATTCCTGTAAATATTCCTAACTTCCAGCCTAAACTGAGTCATACCACATACCCATTTGTTCTTGTGTTAGTGTTGCTCCTTAGATTTAATAGGCCTTCTCTCCTTCTGCTGTCAGCCTCTAAAGCACTTAGAGAGAAAAATCACGTCTTCTCTCAACCTTCATATTGAGAGCTGAGCTCCTTGTTTGCCCTGGTGGTTCTTTTCTGCATTTCTTCCCTTTTGAATTCAGCTGTCCTGAGCAACAAGGAAGGCAGACCACTGCATTGCACAGGATAACCAGTACCACACTGGGTCCACATGGCAGAACTTTAATAAAATCTCCAGATCTAATTTGTTACCAAATACTTTTTTATTCTATACATCACGAAGTGGGATTAACTTCTTATAAGTTAAGTGGTTATATCTTTATCACCTCTTAGGATTTGGTTTCTTACACTGAATTGTCATTATGTGTAGAAATGAAAACAAACCTTAGTAATAACAAAACTCCTAATAAATGTGAACAGAAGTTGTGACCACATTTTAAACAATAGGTACTAAGGAGAATATCCTTATATAGTCTATGTAGTGCATCACATGAGATATTAATAAAATGAAATGTTCAGTTGCCTTGAAATCCCAATATGGCATAGTATAGACCTTAAGATGAAAGTTAGGTTCACTGGAGGACCATTCGACATGGTTGTCTGAAGATAAACCTCTAAATATTTATGGACCACGGGTTTTTCTAAACATGAATAAAATTCATTTGTAGCTCTGCTCAAACTGGATCACATATGCACCTCAAAGATTTGTGTATCTTAGGAAATAATGATTTTGTATTTCATAGAGCTAGAAGACTACACCTATGTTTGCAAAACTAAAGGACTTAGCAAGGACTCACAGTAAAACTGAAATAATAAATATTGCTATAAGATGGTTACTGACTAGAGGATAGATAGGGCTTTATCTTTTTAAGTTCTTATCTAGAACAGCACATAGAGAATACAGAACAGACACGGCTTGAGTTTATCTTACTCATTTCACAGTGCTGTGAAAAGTTATAAATTCACTCTTGAGACTCCAGGGTTTTTCAGAGCTAGACTGAGGTTTGCATTAGTGCACACATCCTGAGGCTTTGCTCCCTTGGCGTCGCTCTAGTCATAAGATCCACACAGAGCCACAAACTCATTTGGGCTGAAAATTATGCTGGATGTCTTCTAGATAAACTTCCTGGGTGAAGTGGGGTCAGCACTGAACTCAGCACTGGCTTTTTCCACAGCCCTTGGCCACTTATTCTCATGCTTAGTTTTCCTTATTGAAGCTTTTATTTCTCTGTATTTCAAGTCAGAAGCTCCCATTTTGTGACCACTGTTGTTATTCTTTCATCATGCACGACAATAAAGGATTTGTTTATGTCTTGCTGGTAACCACCTCACAGGTACCAGGGGAAGCTATCAGGTCCCACTGAAGCTGTCTTTTCTCCAGGCTGAACATGCCCCCTTCCTCACAGGGCAAGAGCTCCAGTCCCCAACCATCCCCGTAGCCCTGATAATCAGATGAAAAGATTGATTAAAATTGCTTTACTTCGGCACAAGGACTACAGAGTGTCTGTGTGATCATGATTGCTGAGGAACTGGTTACTAAATAGTATTTAAAAATACTGAAATGCATGAGTGCCAAATTGATGCTGGAATGAAGGGGACTAGAGTGATTTCACTTTGTATACTGATTTCAGTGAACTGAACAATGCTGCCACATTGGTCAAGAAACAAGTGGTCTATCACTGACTCACTTCTGAAACCTGTTGAAAAAAATCCCACATGGGTACATTGCAGCAAGCTTAAGATACCTGTTTCTGACTTTAGTATCCTACTGTTCACAGGGGATGCCTGGTTATTTCCCCCTCTCTGACGAGAGGCTTTGTGCAAACCTTAAGTGCAACTGGACCAAGTACTGGACCAAGACCCTAGATTCTGTATCCTACTCCCCAAAGAAAAGCAGGAGTGTCCTATAATGTACAACGAGTGTCAGTAAGACTGGTTCTGATGTCAGACTCCAGTTTCCCCTTTGCCTGTCCTTTTTTGCAGCTCAGTGTTTCAAGCTGTGTGAACTCAGCTGCTTGTCTCTTCTGCTCCTTCAAAGCCCTGCTCCTGTGGCTGCTCAGTTCTGTGCGTGGAAGGAAAGCTTTGAAATCGATTCTGTGTGACCACGGCATCCAAGTAATGAGTATTTAAAAAGAAGATATGAGAGCACTGGGGAAAAGGAGAAAAGGATGGGCTGAGGAGGGAAACATTCATCTGTTTGAAATGTCAAGGCTTAAAATACTGCTCCCAAGGAATTTCAGGGAGCTTTGAGCCCAGTCAGGAGCTGCCTGCTTTTCCTGCTTCAGGCATTTTGTCATCAGAGAGCTATGGCCTGCTTAGAATGGGGACATTTTTTTCCTTTTTTCTGGGTTTGAATGCTCCATAACACTGCTTGTTTGGAAATCCTGGTTTATTTATTTTAAATTATTGAAATATTAGTACAATAGTACACAATCCTGAGTGTATATTTGGCAAGTTGAACCTAAACTTATGTGGTCTGTTGAAGAGATGAGAAGTTCACATACCTGATGGGTACACACAGACCTTAACATCTTGAACAGGTGTCTTTCCCACTGGCTATAACAAAGTTTTGATGCTCCCCACCCACTCCCTCCCAAATTTTCTGATGAATGCATTGTGTTTTATTCCTTATGGCTTGTAACATTGAAATTAATGCAATTTAATTAAAACAATTAATATTCATATAGTAATAAATAGTAGAAGCGATTTTGTGAACAAAATTGGTTGAAAGTACCCTTTGTGCATACAAATGGTTTATTTTAAATAAATACTATAATTAATGTCTTATAGTACAAATCAGGAAATGTTTGCAGAGTTCTGTGTTGAGTAGCACTTTTGAAAGACAAAGCTCCAGGCACTTGCAAACATGCAAAGAAACAGGGATGAGGGGACAAACAATACAACCACTGTATTCTTTTCTCAGATTTAATCTTCCAAGACATATATAATCACAGCTAAAAGCAAGATATGGGAATGAAAGGAAGGTAAATACGGAAAACTGAAAGAGATAAATCACATTGCTGTGACAAAAGAGATTTGACTGAAATTCTTGTGAGGAGGTGCTGGGTTTGAATCCACTCACTTGTCACCATTTCATTACATTATTTTTAGCGAGAAGCTCAATATAAAGCCTTCACTGGATGACAAAAGTCACTGTCTTCCTGCAGATCTATAATTCTAAGCTATCAGGTGTGGAAAAGCAACTGACATACACAAGGACACCCTGTCACTGCACCAAGGTGGGAGAGCACTTCGAATATTAGTGCTGTGCTGTGACTTCTCCATAAAGGTCGTGCTGTCAACATCAAAATTTTTCCCATTTAAATAAAGTTTCATCTACAATGTTTTTTGTTTGAAAGCATTCCTCTTCATTAAAATTATTAGTAAGTAGCATTTGGACCTGGGGGAGGAGCAGGTGAACCTTTTTTCAGGAACGCTTCATCCTCCTTGCTTTCGTTAACAAGGCTCTCTGCTGGCCTGATTTCTCATTGAAGCAGAGATGTTCTGCAGAGATGATTCTCTTTGCTCTGTGCTGGTTTCCTCTACAGTAATATGACTCTTTTTTGCATGTGGGAGATATTTTTCTTAATATCTCTCAAAATGGTCAATCCAGTTGTAGCCTATTCTCTGTCTTTCCTCCTTCTTCCCTTCACTGCCCATTTGCTTATTTCTCCATTTCTCATGCATCAGGCCTAGACTTTCAGAGCAGACTGGATTGGACCCACCCTGTATGTCCACTGTTTCTCTAGGAACATCTAGCCACATTCAAAATATAGAAGGAATACTGCAGGTTTTTTCAAGTAGATATTTCTACTACATCATAGTAAGTCCGAAAATGTCAAAGCTAGAGTAAACAATAAATACTGTTATACTGCATGGATGTAGAAGGTATCCCTTTTTCCCAAGGAACCTGAAACACCTGTACCCTGTCCAAGTCCTGATTATCCCCAGCAGTTTGTCCTAAGTTGCAAGCAGCAGATGTAAGGAATTTGCTCCTACTGCTGTGGAAGTTCTCCTGTGGGCAGAGGCTGCAGAGTACTGAGGTAGGGGAATTATCTTCCTGCATGTTGAAACCCATACTGAGATTGTGTTGGTCTTCAACCAAGATTGAAAATTTTAAGAATCAAGATACAAACAATTAAAATCCAGTCTAATCTGCAGCCTAACAATTAGAATATTCATACTGGGAACAGCTAGACTTCTGCTCCTTCCAGTTTGGTCTTTATCTAATAGTAAAAGGCTGTGTTTGTTAGATAAAAACAAAAATCCTGATTAGCTCATGGTCTCTGCCTCTTTTGATAAGAGGTATAAATAAGCCTTGCATCAGGGTAGACTGAGAGTGTTATGCCCAAAATTTTACATACAGTTGCCTACTCATCAGTCTGGGAGATGAAATTTCAACTGGATGCTTTGCTGAAAGAGTCACTGACAATGTGGCCATATCTTTATTCTGCTTTATCATTATTTATTATTACTTAGATTGAGAATCTGTTTTCTTATGTAGAAAGACAATATTTTCTAAATATGCAACAAGTATTGTAAAATATTTTTACCTGCAGATGCAAAAGGGATTGTGGAAGAGGTACCCCCATATAAGTGCATAGATTAAGCATAAAGGCAATTAAATAATTAGTGACTTACAAAAAATTATATTTCAAAGTCTATTCATTCATATTTCCATGACTCTGGCTCTTATTTGACTTAGTAGTGATATATTTTATTTAATTAGTATTGATATATTTTATTTAATTGTAGTCCACTGGTTTTAACCCTTGTTAAAAAACAATTCTAGCCTTGTGAAACGTTTTCTTTTTTTCAAGCTAGTACACTTGTGTGATGATAAATGTGTCATGAGGATGGAGTATTTGAGGGCAACATTTTAGAGAATTGGAATACAGACATAGAAGCAAAGAATAGAAGAATGCACTGGTAGCAGAAGAAAACTTTGGAGTCATCATAGAAATGAGATTAATTTCCAAGAAAGAAGTAAAAAGCTGCTCATTAAACTGTATGGTTTTAATGCTTGAAGAGTTGTGAAGTAATTTTTAGGTTGTGGTTCTTCCCTCAAGGCAAGGCTTATTTTTAAAACATCAGTGTGATATTACTAATATATTTCATTTAGAAGAAAGGTCAAATTAAAATATCATGTCTACTTCTTTCAGAAAATTCTGATGCATTTCTTCATTTATATTTTGTCTCATCGAGAAATTTATTGGCCCAAGGAGAACTGCCAAGTTCTTCTTCTGTGAGTTGTTCTTTTTTTCCCTTCAGTAAAGTGGCTTAGTAAAACCTAGTAAATTGCTATCTAATTTTGTTTCTTTATCCCTTTGCAGTATGCAGTTTCCAGTTGTACTTCTGACAGTGTTTATTGCAGAAACCTACTGCAATAGGTTTCTGCCATGGTTGCAGTTCAGGTTTAACTGGAATAACATTGTCTCTTCAGTACAAAAGGAACCTCTGTTAAAAGTGTTTAGCAAGAGAAAGAAAGTAATTTCAACTATCATCATAAAAAAAAAAAAAGCTTATGTGGATGTCCTGGAAAACTTTTCTGGCTGTTTACCACATCAGCTTCAAAGTAGTTGATTGATTTTTTTGCCCACTCTATCAGAGAAATACACAAAATCTGTTGTATACAAATCAAAGTGGAGATCCTGCACTGGCAGGCAGACACTGAAGCACAGGGAGATCCTCCTGAATTTGACGAAGAACTCCCCTCCTGTGTGGCAGCTGAGCACTGGCACAGACTGCCCAGAGAGATTGTAGAGTCTTCCTCACTGGAGATACTCAAGAATCATCTGGACACAGTCCTGTGCTGTGTGCTCTAGAATGAAGCTGCTTGAGCAGGGAGGTTGGGCTGGATGACCCACCTCTGTGTGTGACCCCTTGTATGGGGTGGGAATCAGACAGCTAGTGGGCAGCTCGTTCAAAACATGTCTCTGCAGGAGTCAATGCAAGAGGCAAATTAAAAATTAAGCCAAATACACTGACTTAGTTTTTAAGAATATGGTGCAGAACAGGAGGGTCAAACCCAAGCAACAATATCTGAGGGAAGAAAAGAGCTGAGCACTTCAAGCAGCAAGTCAATGGTACTATATGAGAAGACATTAACCAAAGAGGAGGAAGCAGGCATCAAAGCTGTAACATACAGACAAAATCGATTGGGTGCTCCCCACAGATCAGATAAGCTCATCCCATTAGCCCAGTTGCTTTGTAGTAGCAGCAGTGAAGGCCTTGGCAGTGAGAATAAAGGTTAATATTTCTGGAAAGCTGTAGCACGAACTTCCTGCTCTCCAGAAAAGGGAGCTTAACATGGCCTGATGCAATGTTTTTAACCTCTGAGTCCCAGAATAACCTATTCTAAGTCCTTGTCACAGCTGCAGCAAAAATCTCTGAGGAACCTCTGCCCCAAAGCATGACCCAGGGTGGTTGCAGCAGCACTCACTCATTGCTCTAACCATCTGCCTGAAGTGGCCCCTGACTTCCCTGCTCCCCACTGCCCTCAAGGGAAAATTTACTAGTGATTTGGAGTCTGAGGGACTACTCCAGATCCCATTAGAGTCAACAGTTTCTTAAACCCCTTTCTCATTCATCAACTATGTAATGTTGTCTACTCTACTAGGTTCACTGACACTTTTGTCCAGTGCCTACTTATTGATCTTTCAGGAATTCTTGCTTTCAGGCTTTCCTTCAGTCACTTTGCTGCAGCAAGAAAGCACTGAAAAGGAGAAGGCTAGCCATTGATTTGTTTAAATCAATTGCTCTGGGTCTTGCAATGCTTCTCTTTTGAAGTCTTTCTCTTTTCTTCATACCTTTCACATTTGGTAACACCAGGTTTTCAAGTCCCCTATTCTTACATAACATTTTGTGTGGGAGTCCTTTAGTTTCCTGGAGATCATGACTTTGTCATACTTCTTTCTAAGAGTGAAAGTCCCCATTAAAATTTTTCCTCATTTTCCTAATTCCAGAATTTTCCATTTGCTTGAGACTCACAGTTTTATTTATTAATGATAGATACAACTGTTGTATTAGTGATTCCACTGAAATGTTACAAGAATGGTCTAGTGAACATTGAGATTATATAACACTGAGAAGGTAATAACAAAACTTGAAGCACTTAAACTAAGCACTATGAAAGTAATATAGACATTATGGATGAAGTGATTGTTTTTCTTGTTATGTTATTTTTTTAAGTTATTTTTATGCTCTACCCTTAACATTTTCATATGCCTCCTAGGATTTCAAAGGGCTTATTCAAAATCTCATTTTATACAGTTACCAGCTTTTTGCATAAAGCAGCATAAATATGTTCTCAGTATAATTTAAAATAGTTTGACTATTGCAATTATAACCATATAACTGTGTTATGTGCTGTATAACAAACAATTACTTAACTGTGCAGAACAAGATAAGACAACTGGGTTTCTAAAGACAAAGACATTGACTTGATTTCAGTGTTATTTAAGTATTTGATTTCTTTCTGAAAACAACAATATTCCATGAATTCTTAGTGGACTCTACTGTTGCAAAAGAGTTAAAAAACCATTTCTTTTAGAGGGCAGAGGATGTATTGATTTGCAGTAGCCCTCAGAGGTTTGCATGTTATGCCCAGGTGTGAACGTTTCCTCTCTAAGGGAAGACTCTGTATTGCCTATGATCCCTCTCGTGTGAAGAGAAGACTGCATGAAAACAGCCTGGGCCTATCAAGAGGAGATTTGGTCTATAAGTGCTTTCCTGCTACAGGTGTTTCACACTTGGAATCCAGTGATGGAGCAAGGGATGAGGAAAGGCATCTAGAAATGGGTTAGCATGTTTTTGTGTGTGTGTAGATGCTGAATTTGTTAGCTGTGTTAGTAGAATTATGCATAAAGTACCTAAGGCAAATGCCTGTCTGGTTTTATCCTGGTAATACAGGACATCAGTCAAAACCAAAGTAGTTTTGTTACAATAAGGGTCATTAAGGGAAAGAAGGGGAGGGAAAAAAGAAAGGAGCACATTAATTCTTATTTATCGCTTATCTATGGACAGTGATCCCTGCAATGAGGCACACAGCTTGAAATTAAGGTCTATCCCTTCTTCATCAAGCAATTTATTTATTAATTTATTTCCTCCTGGAACCCTGTGTTACTATCCAGCAAATAATAAGTAAGTAAAACTGTTGTCCCTTTTGTAGACTTCCATTATATTAGATTGGTTTCCAATATTACAATTGTGAGATGTGGCAAATGAAAGGTGACTATTAGCATTACATTTGCATTTTAATTAGTGGATAATTAGTGTTCTTTAGTATTCATATTAATGCAATTTATAAAATAACTTACAGGTGATAATGAAAGAAAACGTGTTTATTCAGTTTTTATCTAGCACTTTATGAAAAATCAAAGGGAATTTTATAGCAAAAAGTGAACTAGAAGGAATCATTCAAATTTAATTCTCTTCTTATCATTGTCATGTTCAATTCCATTCATTAAACAATAGCTCTTAAGCTCTATCTTTAACGCTACTTTTTCCCCTTGTAAAGCTGCTTCATTCCTGTGATGGTTTGAAATCTTTTCTTATTTCAAGTCTAAATGTATTCATGACTGCTTTATAATCATTTATTCTTGTGCCAGTACTGCCTCTGAGTTAAAGAAGTTCCAGTGTCTCTGCATTTACTCTTTCTTCCCCCACCCTACGTATTATTACATAGAAGTCTTATCCACCCTCATCATTCTTATAGTCTAGCTTAGCAGGCCAGGTTCTGCTAGTCTCTTCCAACAGCTCAAATCTTTAATCCTCTGCCAGTCCAGGAAAAGTATGCTGCCTCTGCTTGATCTGCAGCATTTCTACTGTGAGTCAGGTATTTTGAACATATGGAAATGAAAACATATGTCTTGCAGATGAGGTCCTGCTAGGAAAATGTATGTGAAGCATAGAGAAAAACTGAAGACTATACTCTGTCTATCTCCTGCTGATTTTTTAACCAGGATATCTTGGTTTTTGTGTCTGTGCAAATTACAGGTTAAAACCTTCTTGCATCATTTTTCTTATATCTCTATAGTTCTAAAGATACTGGAGGACTCTTTGAGGACCAGCACACCATTTTGTTGATATGTTGTGTCCTGTTTGTCTTTTTCTGCCTTGTTTGCAAGTTGTCATTACAGAATGATTAATTCAGGTGCCTTGCTTCTACCTCAGTTCTGATGCTTTCACTTCCACTCCCTCTAGGAGTCTATAGCATTTTCTCCTAGGACAAAAAAAATGCTTTGACAGAGACTTCTTAATGAAATGGTTGGGACTCAAATAAAAAGCTGCTTTGTCTGTGTTATTCATTTTACCTCATGTCTCATTATATCATTAATGCAGGTTATATAATGCACTTTTACCTACATATCTTTGTTTCCAAAAGAGATTGTGTCCTTTGGCTAACCTCCTTCTCTTCCACTAGGTTTTATTTACCTCTGCAACACCACTTTTTATATTCTAAATCAGTGGCTAGAGTTGCTCCTTGCAATAGTATACTGGGAGCCCTCCCAGACCCAGTTAGCTTGAAGGACTAGCTACAGCCATTTAATTTACACCACTGTCTCTCTGGGCACTGATCTCACCCATATGGGTACCTTCTGCTCTTTTCAGCTCCTTTCTGTTCTTCTCTCATTAGAAGCCTGAATCAAAACCCAGGGCTCCTCCTTCCCTAGCTGAAGGGAGGGATAATAACAGTGACATAAAATGAGAACAAGGCAGAAGCACAGATGGAAATTTGCTGTAAGAATAACCATTGTGATTAATCTGCATTTCAAATCTTCGTCCCCCCCATCCCCTGTCATTTCCCTCCCTCCTCCCCCTATTCCTGTGGCAAAGTCACCAAAAGGTTGCAGGTCACACACTGATGTTTTACTTTTCTATACCTTTATACTATTGTAATAAAAAGGGTGATCAATAGTTCAGTTACAAAATAGTTTGCAGGGGTGGAGAAGGTTTGAGTGCTTGTGAGCCAGACAGCTCATCTCATGCAATGAGGCTGAACAACTTCTGTTTGATGATCGTCACGGCTGGGTGAAGTGGAGCAGGGAGGGAATAAATGTCTTTCAAATTAGATTGCAAAACTACAGGGCCAAAATGCTGCCTGGAATTTTTAACCAGCCAAAGATCTGGTTAACTAGAATTATGGCTTTATTTAATTTGATAGCTACTTCTCTAATTTACACTTAAATTACTATGGTCCAGCCCTTTTTGAGAGGGGCCTGTTCTGAAGCTGGTTTTGTCTTCACAGTCCTCCATAGGTACCACTAAGGGCAGTTTTGCCTGCCCCCTCTGCCTCTCCCAGCTTTCAGTGAATGCAGTTATCTTTCAGCACAAGTTGGGAGGGGGGTCTCTGGCAACATCTGAATTCATTCACAGAATCCTAAGACATCTAATTCTGAGATACTCTCAGGCACTTGCAGTGTCAGATTCTTCAAATCGGGCAAATTCACAGTCAGGATAGACTGCGCCAAAATTTTAGAGGCAAGCAGGAAGGCTCTCAAAGGTCAGGGTAGATATAACCACTGAATTTTAATGGAAAGGCTGCCTTACTGGGTTATGGATTGACAGCCCAAAGGCTTTACAAGAGTTGTGTTTGCTTTAGCAAAGTCTAAAAATGCACTCAAATTCATTGTTGAAGTAGCACCTCTCAGATCCAGACAATAAAATTAAATAAGCAGAATATAACGCAAATCTCACAAACTTTGCTTCCAACTAAAATGCTTCTATCCTATTTCTCAGATGGTAGCAGTCAGTTAATTTGCTTCTGCTGCTGTTTTAACAGATGAATTACAAATGTGTTTGCTTTTCACAGTAACTTTGGGTTATGCTGGATTCATCACACTTTCGATTGAGCAAAGTCAACGCCGAGTTGTCAGTCACTCTGTTTACATGAATCTTTTCATCATCCAAATTTATACTGTGATCTCAATTGTCAATGGTTTACTAATATGATATGTGGAAATATTCTCCTGGTAGAGGTCAAGCATCTCTTCAGATTAGCAATGAAACCTTTTGCTTAGAAGTTTAGGTGATATTGTGACTATGCTGATTTATGCCATTTAATAGGCTGGCCCTCCAGTATTAGCTCAAGGGGACAATAAAATTCATCAGAATAGCTTTAATTCAGAAGCAATGTTCCTGTCTTCCTGCTGCTACCCTCCAAAGGAAAGTGATTGACTTGTATTTGTTGTGATTTCTCTGTCAGGAAAAAAACAACAGGTAAATGGTGCTGCCTCTGCCATCAGCAAGAGGTGTCGGGAGCAGCGTAATGGAACGACAGACAACCTGTTATGACACTCCTGGGTACCTGGAGGAAATCAGTTCAGCTCCTACCACCAGAGAAAGATTTAGGGTAAAAGAATCAATTTACCCCACACAACTTAGGCTTCAAAAGAATAAAGCTGTCCTTTCCAAGTCCTTAGCTGATTGTAGCGGACAGGAGAAATGAGGTGTCACTAATCCTCTTGCTGCTTTCCCTGGCTGTTTGAGGAGTACAGATCTCTTTTAAAAAGGCCTCCTGCAGGCAGCTCTCTGGCAGGTGAGTCTGTCTGCAGTACCAGTGGGGCTCTGTATTGTACCCATGTAACAGGGCAGTGGTCAACTTCAAGGTCTTTAAATGTTAGGTTTTCAAAAGAAAACGTCCTTTCAGTTTCAGGATAAAAGTCTCTAAATGCCTTGTTTAGTTGGGTTACAGCTTAAATAATATTTAACACTAGATTTGGTAGTGGGATCATCAATTCTATTCTTTTTTTTCCACAGCTCTCATATAAACTTCACAGTCTAAAAAAGGCTTAATCCTTAGCTTGATTTGCCGCTTTATTGCTGTTGTTTGGGCAAAATGCCATCATGCAACTGAAAATTGCTAGGATAACATAAGCTCGGACAGTCTCACAAGTAGTAGATGTAGCAGGAGCACCTGCAAATTCCTTCACTGTTCAGAGTGGTTGAGCCCAGTGGACTGGTGTGCACACTGAGGATAATGTGCATCCCTGCATTCAGGTCTGTGCCTTTCCTCATGCCTTGTTTCACCTTCATCAGAAAGCTGTCTTTAAGAGGCTGAACTTATTTCTGCTGGGACAGCCACAAAACAACAGAGCCACTGGGAGCAGGAGGTGGAGGGGTGATGTGCGTATGAGCAGGACTGGACACTGCAGAGACAGCATCCAGCTCGTGGAGGAAGGCATTTTAACAAAGCTAAGCCAGTTCTTTCCTGCAGGCTCCCACTGTGGAGCAAGATCATGACCCTTGTTCTTTTTCAAGCAGACATATTTTCAATTAAAGCTGCCTTCTTAACAAAAAGGGTATGTATTAGAAAGGGCAGGCTGGGACATGTGATGGCTCCTCCAGGCTTTTCCCCTGCAGTGTAGCTGGAACAATGGCCTCAGGCAAGTCTGCTTGCCAGAATGGGGGAAAACTTTCTCTTGCTACCTTTCAAGAAAAGGCAAGGGTGGAAGGTCATTTTTTCCTCTGAGAGTTGGCTTTTTTTCCTCTATATAGATACCCCCTGTTACCACTCAGCCAGCATTAGCGTGTCCATTACAAACCTGTTTGTGTGAAACATCCCATCTATGTTATATGGTTTCTTAAAAGAAAATCACATCTAATTTATGCATGGGAGAAATGTTTGGTTTGAAAAAAAAAATAGTATTCTAAACCTAAAATAAGCAAACAGAGAAGGTGTAATATATCCTTCCATGTGGTGTCCCAGTGATATCTGTTGCACATCCCCTATTTACCCAGTAACTGACCCCCAGTTACTGGATCACCACTGCTCTGGCCTCATCAGCTCTTGAGACTTGCTTGGTCTGAGCAGCCTACAGGGTTGGCTCCTTTCATGACCAAACTTTCATACTTACTGGGACAGGCCTGAATAATTTTTTTCCTAAGAAAACCCTTGAGTTTCCTTGTTTCTTGGGAACTAACCCTTCATTTCATATTTTTAATGAATTCCATATTATTCAGAGCATTGGCTTCTCTGAATCCTTTAAAGACCCACCAAGATGCTAGTAGAGAGATGCATAGAATCATCCTCTTTGCTCTCAGTACTACAAATATGCAGATCTTCACACAGCAGCAAATGACAAAAGAGCAGATGCAGAGTGTCTGGCCAAGGGCCTGTCCAACCCCATAAGCTGACCCTGACATTTGTGAGATGCTGATACTTGTCTTCATGCTCTTCTGTTGAACACTCTTCACCTATTTCCTTATCACTCCTGGGACAGGGACAAAAGTCCAGCTTGCATCTTCTCACCTCCCCTTCAGATGGCTGCTTTCTAGAGACTCTTTTGCTTCTCTGTCATACTTTCTGCTTCCATTTCCCAAAGTCCTTTAACAGCTCCTTTACTCCAGCTGTGTAGAACTGACAGTGCTTTTAACCTAGATCTTATGGGTGCAGCTGTTTATAGCTGTGACTTGGTTTCACTATTCCACGGAGAGTTTTGAACCTATTCCACAACCAGTCAGCTTCCTCAGGAAAGGTACACAGTGAGCTGGATAATCCATTTAGCTCTGAAGGAAAGCCCTGCACATACCCCTTTCATATTTTCCTAAAAAAGAATTCAATGTTCATGCAATTCAGATGAAACATTGCACCCCACCTGTGATTTGCCACCTTTACTGGTCCCTCATTTTCTGAACAAACATGACTCCCAGCGAGAAAGTGTCACTTCAAAGACCCTGGAAGTCACTTACAAGACTTACAAGTGTCTTACAAGATGCTATCTTGCCAAGATTGGGACTCAGATGCAAAAGCATAGGTGTGTGGAAGATGAACAGAACTAACAGACTATGAATGTTTTGACTACAATCCAAACCAGAAATTTTCTAAAATATAATACCTTTTTTAAAAAAGCTATATCTTCCGCTTGCTGTGATTTTTGAGAGTCAAGCAATATCTTGTAATACGGAGTGAAGATAAGAGAACAAGTTCTCTGCTATAAAACAATGAGGAGGTAGACATGTAATAAATCCTTGAGATATAATCCCCGAGACATAACGTGGCTTATTCTTTTATAGTGGTTATAGGGAAGCAATAGTTGTATGGATTATGAATAACACAAGCTCTGATGCTCCCAGAGTTTGCTTCTGGTCTCCAGCAGATAATGCCCTTCCACTCTGCAAAACTGCAGTAGCTCAAGAGCTGTGCTACCATTGATTGTTAGCAAGCTTTCATTCCAGTTAAAGGGTCAAAATGTTGTCAGACAAAAATGAATGCTGTGATTCTGCCAGGCTGAGGTACTTAACATCTTCTTTGCCTCAGTTTTCAACAATAAGACAGGTTGACCTCAGGACAGCTGGCCTCCTGAGCTGGTAGATGGGGACAGGCAGCAGAATAAGCCTGCTGCAATCCTGGAGGAAGCAGTTCATGACCTGCTGTGCCACTTAGATGCCCACAAGTCTATGGGACCAGATGGAATCCATCCTAGGGTGACAAGACAGCTGGTGGAAGAGCTCACCAAGGTGCTCTCCATCGTTTCTCACCAGTCCTGGCTCACCAGGAAGGTCCCGGATGACTGGAAGCTGGCCAATGTGATTCACATCCATAAGAAGGGCTTGAAGGAGGAAAGAGGAAACTACAGGCCTGTCAGCCTGACCTTGGTGTCCAGCAAGGCTATGGAACAGATCTTCTTGAGCTGACAAGGTAGTGTAAGGTCATAGGTTGGATTTGATGATCTCAAAGTTCTTTTCCAACTTAGCTGATTCTGTGATAAACAAATTTAATATCTGTGTTTAAATCAAGCAGTTCTTCCAGTCCTGATTAGATCTGTGTCTGGCTGGTCACTCCACCATATTTTGGGGAAGGCCAAATTCTGTGTAATTTAAAGGAAAGTACAGATTTGGAAGCATGTTCTAATTTCCTCCTTCTCCAGATTTTTCTTTCTCAATATCCATTATTTTTTTCTTTTGATTCCTTGATTCCCATAAAGCAGACGACACAAGCTTTTTTTATGTTATCAAGTAGGTTGGTGGTTGGGCATTTTTGTTTTGGTTTGGGGTTTTTTTCTGTTGTTTCTTTCTTATTCCTTCTCAGGTGTTAAAAGCCTTCATGGCCTGTAGTCCACACATTGGTTTGTAGTCCATCCTAAAGCGATTCTAGCATGGAGCTTTCATAATAAGTTGTACTCACTGAGTCGAAAGAATAACTTTAAAGTACCAGTGGGGGGAAAAGTGTATAATTTCTTTCCATGTGGATTGCCCTCAGTTAATAATGATGGTTAGAATTGTTTTAAAGTACAAATATAAAACTCAGCCATGTGTCAACTGCTTCTGTAGGTGCTACTGCAGAAGGAAAATAAGTTCAACAGACTTCAACAGGAAGGAATAATCTTAGAGGGATTTTACAGGCCACATAAAAACCAAAAGCTCTAAGGACTTGTGTGCCCACGCTTTTGAATTTTGTCTAGGGTAGAACAGACTGTATTGAATTATGTACCCATACACCTATTTTGTTTGGGCATGTTTTGTAAATCCAGTAATGCTAATTTTTCTATTGCACATCACTGTTTTCTTTGTGAAGCTCTTCACAGCAGCTTTTAACTCCCAGCTCTGTGCTTTAATAACAATACCATCTGGCAGAGTTTTTCAGACTTGCCTCTAGGGGTTGAAAGACCATTTTTTCCATTATAATTCATGAGATTTGGGTGTCCAAAATCCCTGGGCAGTTTTGAATACATCACCTGTATCTTTTGGGGTTCAGAAATGCTTTGAGACATTAAAAGAAAAGCCATTAAGCTGACCTGAGATGATAGGATGCTGTCCAGTATTAATGCTCAATACTACTTTCTGTGTAAAGTGACCAAAGCTTGCTCTGTTGTACCTGAGAGGCAATGTTGTCAGCTTGATTAAAAATGAACAAAGCCCTTGAGGGCCTTATCAAGTACATTTAATTTTTATTAAGGAAATATTGACCTGAAGCCCAGAAAGATATTTTTTTGTTGTCCATATAAAAGCAACATTTTTAATGTCTTATATTAGAGCAAAATTAGGTACTTAGAAAAGTACATTAAATTCTGGCAAGCCTCAGTAGGAGCCGCTATCTTTCATATGATAAATGTGCAAAAATTTACTTCAAAATGCTATGCACAAAGGGTGGCCAGCCTTAATGTCAGGTTCCAAAATCTTCATATGATCCCAGCCAACAAAACCCCTTCCATATTTACAGAAGAGATGAGAAAAGAGGGCAGGCAGTTGCTCCTAGTCATATTGCAGACTGTATTTCAGCAGTGAGGGCAGACCTTAACTGTCCCTTTGTCATCATTTCTGGCAGCTGAGGGCTTGGAGGCTCCCACAGCTGGAACATCTGGACCCAGTTGTGCTGGGGAGTCACATTTGAATTGAACATCACTCTGGCCACTCCATTCTTAAGTAAATTGCTAAATAGATTGACAGCATAAATGCTACACCAAATTATTTCTATTCTGTGGGTAAGTAAAGCCTGTCTGATGGCAGATGTATTTCATATACAGAAGCTGGTCTTTGATATTTATTATGAAACATTACTCCATGAAAATTGTTTAAAAATAAAAGTTTCTAGGGCAGAATTAAAAATGTATTCTATCTACTGCAGGAGAATCCTTTCAGCAGAGGTAAGATAGATGGGCTCACTAAAATAGTAAATGATATAAAAAGAAAGTGGCTTCAAGCAGTGGGAAGTTATTTGCTGTTAAATGGCAAATAAAAAGTAAGTAGTGAGTCAGTTCAAATAATATTTGGGGTAATCTATTTGGGTGTGCTTATATAATCTATTTATAAGATTAGAATCTACATAAAAATCTCCATACTCAGCCTTAAGAGTCTTGTTCAATTTTATGTTGTTTTGGTCTTGTAACAATGGTTCCTTCTGTATGTTTTACAGCAAAAAATGGATTTTTGATAATACTCATGAACTGTCACAATTTCCATGCAATAGTTTTCTGGACTTAAACATGATACCTCAGATATGACTCAGTTATTAGATTTGTAAGCTGCATGTGGGAGGATGTGGTTCTATGCTCAGTGTAAGCAGATATGTATCTTGTACCACCTCTCAAAATAGCAATTTTAACTGCAGGATGTCAATTTTCCCTTGTGCCAGTGTTCGCAGGGATCCGATCTGGCTGAAGATTAACCTTCAGCTAAGAAAATTAAAAATAAAAAACAAGCACAAATTTTTCAGCAAGGTCAATTTGCTTGGCTGAGCCAACTCAATGAAAGGATGGAAGCACAAGGTTAAGGGCACAGAGGGAACAGGAATCACCCTTCTGGCCCCTGTGTGCTCTCAGGTCAGCTTATGCTTCTAACGTCATCACACTCGAGATGAACACACATATACAGAAAACACACAGGCAATTCAAGATATCAGAAGCAGCTGGCTACATGCCAGCATATAATAATTCTTGATAAATCACATTGCTGACTATTGAATCTAAAGGGGATTGTGTGTTTTTGAGGTTGTGGGTTTTCTTTAAGACTGGCAGCTCTATATTCTACATGGATTTTAGGCAAGATCAGAGAAATAATTAGCTATGTAAGTATGTGCAGAAATTTTTCTCTTAGTGAAACAGAAGGAAATCCTGACAGACCTAGATGAGATGGAAGAAAGGACAGCAATTTTCCCAGAAATAAGACACATGTTTCAGAATAAATGCTGTGTGTAAAGAAAATGACAGTAGACTCAGTAGGATGTCAAAAATATGGGTACAGTAATGTCTGCATTAGTATTTGTTATGAATTTCAAAGACTGCAGGCTGACCTCCAGAACAGTTTATTAGCTGGGCTCAGCAAATCACTTCTTCCTTTGTTTACTGGTATAAGTGAGCAAAAAGGGAATACTGTAATTCAAGGAATTACAGGGAATTCATCGCAGAGCATTTGCACCATGTAGACAGTTGTTAAATGATACAAACATTAAAAAGGCAAGACCCCACTTATGCTTTTGGAAGGGTAGAACCTTTGTATTAAAGGGAAAAATAATGTAAACCAATTTGAGAGCAATAATCCAAGAGGGGATTGTTGATTCATGTATGCTGTAAGAAAATCATTGTGAGCTACTGCAAGCTTCTATCTATTTTTCCATGTTTCCACCACCAGCCCCCTCCTGAGACAGTAACTGTGACTGAAATATTGTTTTTCCATCCCCAGATGGCAGTGCTGCCTTCCAAGATAATAACACTCGGTAGCTCTGGGAGAGAAATGTTGCCGGTCTCTGGCTGTCTTATGTGCCATGTTTCTTTGTTTCAAGGGAAATATGTTACAAATTCTCACGTAACAAGACTGGGGTAATCAGGATGGGCTTTCTCATCCAAGTTTGACACAGCAGCCATCTTCTTTTAGAGGCACTCACCGGATCGCAGTCTATTCATGAGAGATGATGCCTGTGACTGCCAGTCTGAAATTCTGCTGAACTTTAACTGTGCAGTTTTGAATACCTTCTAGGTGCTCTAGAGAAGAAATAAGCATGATGGCCATTTTGGCTCTTAAAGGTGCTGTAGAAGAAGACTGCACATACTAATCCTGGTTTACAAGCCTTTGGCATCTGGCCTAATCCTGCTTCTACTTTCCTCACCAGCACAATCCTTGCAGTCCTCAACAGGGCAGGCACTGAGCAGCATTGTAGGCTCTACATCAGGCTGTTAAATCTCACACTGGTTTGCAGGCTGAGACACTGGCTTGGTCCCACTGTGCCTTTCTTTGCACAATTGTGTGGTCCCTTCAGTTACCTGGAGCAAGAACCAAGCTGTTACTCAACCCTGGGCTACCCTCATTGAGGTCTGACAACAACACACCTTTGCTGGGCAATCTGTTACATTCATTATTTTATCCTTAACACAAAATAAGCAGAATAAAAGAAACCTGGGGCATAGGGATGGCTGCCAGCTCCAGCGGTGTATTGAAAAGATGATAAGGAGCTCTCAGCCCCTCTACAGAACCCAGGAGAGCCAGACCTGTTGTCTTGGAAAGTGAAGCTTTTCAGCAATTGAAAATCCAACTGAATGCTCTAGCATGTTGTTCTCTTCTATTTCAAATTGATGAGCAAGGTCCTTCCAGGTTGGGAGGGTATGATCTTTTTCTAAGATCTTCACTCCCACTGCAGCTGCTTTGTGGGTAGCAGGCAGGAAGCTGAAAAAGAACTTGTTTGTTCTTTTCCTTCACTGGAGACATTTGTGTGTGTCAAGCCCTCTCTGAAAATTTCTGCTACTTCTTGAATATCCTAAATCCCAGATGGCACTAAAATACACTTCAAGGTAATTCTCTGACCCCCTCCCATGGCTACTCTGTTTGCAGTCTACAATTCAATGAGGAGAGGCTTTTTTCCACCTTTCCTGACGACATGCTCACAGAGCCAGTAAGGAAAGATTAAATACAATCAAATCTGGGATGTGCACTGCCCTTCCCCTGGCAAGCCCAGGGCAGAGGAGGACAAGGGGGCTCCCCAGGACATAGTTGAGCAGGGAGGAAGAAGGGGAGGACAGCAGTAACTGCACGAACAACCTGCCACAGAGGCTTCATCTGGAGGTGATGCTGCTCTGTGCTGCTCTTTAATTGGAGCAAGCAGTAAACATAACCTGGCCTTCCCAGTTAATAGGATAAGAGAAATGCAGATTTAGTTCAGAGCAGCTACTCTGTTTTTAATGGTGCTTGGGTCACAGCTTCCATCCTCAAGCCTTCCTTAATCCTCTTTTATTCCCTTTGATTTTCTGCAATAGGGAAAGAATCCTTTTTTTTTTCCAGGAAGGAAATATTTACTGTCCTTTTCCAGGTTTCTCTAATTCATCCCTTATCACCCCAAATTCCTGTTATGTCCAGAGCCATGTTTTCCGACTAATCACCTCCATGCCCACCTCTTTCACCGACCTCAGAAATTAATAACCCACCCTACCTAAAATGAAGATATATCAAACTTAATATGTGCATTCTCAGCTCTACCACAGTCAGAATTTCTCTATTCTTCTCTGTCAGCTGTAGAGAGCATACAGAAAAATTTTAAAAGTTAAAACTAAAAAAAAACACCTTAAAATCAAATCCATAAGCATTTTTTTTTTTCCTAGTGGAAGCACTCAGCCTTCTATCCTATTGAGAAGACCAGGACCTCCTTATCACTATGCCACACACACAGGCCAACAAATAAACATATCTGTAAATAAATGCAATAGACATAGCATTTGAAACAGAGGGGAAGAAGCTATCTTTCAAAATGTAGGCTGAATTTTGTACTATTTTCTCAATCAAAAGCCCTCTCCTTCTCAAAAACATGAGCAAAGATGAAAAAGACAGTTTGTTTTAAAAGCTGTACTATCAAACCCCTAAAATATACTTTTTTCCTCCTTAGGTCTGCATACACAGAAAAGAGGGAAAAGGAACTCAGTAATCTCAGCCATTTAAAGACACATCTGCTCATCCCCAGAATTTGATTTCAGCTGTCACCAATTCACCTGAAATGATTATATGGGAAGACAAGTTTATCAACTCCAGTTTCTTATTTTCAGTGATTACAGCACTTTGCAATTCTGATGGTTTTTGCCTGCAGAATATGGCAGACTGAAATATAATATTGGTTTATTTTTTTAAATAACCAGATTTCTCAGTTCAAAAGAGAACCAACACAAAATATAAACAGTATTACTGCTGCTTCAGAATAAAGATACTTCCATTTTCTAGCATAAGTTTGCTGCCAAATTGATGAGTTTTCCATGGTTAGAACATATTTTTCATTTAAATGTTAAATATGTAAAGTTTACTGAAAACAGAGATATTTTATCTGAAATTAAAAAGCCCAGAACAGTCTTCTTCCCTCCAAATAGAAGAGAAAATTTGTAACTGCTTTTTATAATTTCTTTTATATATGTACTGAAAAATTACATTTGACACAGCTTGGAAATAGAATCTGCCCTTTTTTTCCCTATGTGTTAAATTGGAAGGCAGTAGCAAAATTTGTTGCTATGTTGGGTTAAATCACCCTTACATTAATATTATATATCTTTCACTAATAATAAACAATGTAAAAAAGTAAGAACGTTTGGTATCTTCTCCTTAAGACCAAGATGGTACAACACTTTCTGGGATACCACCATCCCTGGCATACTTGCGGGGCACATGTGGATAAAGGGATATGGTTAAGGGTTTCTCCTTCTTCTGCAGGGAAATATGTGTGAAAAAAAGACATTGAAGAGTCTATGAAAAAAAAATTAGAAGAAAACAAAACATTATGGGGTTTAGGAGAAAGGACTAAATAAAAAGAGGCTGTGAATTTGCTCATACACAAATTGTTTTCTTATTTTGCCCATGGAACCCCAGTTAGAAATACACAGGTTGCATTGGAGAGTTGTCAGTCTAATCTTAGATTTTCCTTTGAATCAAAATCCTCTGTCTAGCTGCATGGGTCAGAAAGGGCAGCTGCGTTAGAGAGCTTAGCTGGCAGAGCTTGGTTAAATGTCTGTCTTCTGACAAATCAGTGTTCTTAAAAACAGAAGTGACTCAGAGACGTGGGACAGGAAGGCTGTGCACCTCAACTGGCAGTGGCTTAACTCTCCAAATCCTCCCAGGGAAGGTGAACTTATAAGGAATATTTGTTTTGATTCTGTGGCATGTCTTGTAAATATGTATGCTATTAGGACAAAGGGCCCCCTATTAGAAGGTGCCCCTTACCCAATCTTCCTGGTTTGAGTAGGAAGGAATTTATTGCAGGTCCTCTTTCATAACTTGGCATAACTGGGAGTCCTCTTGCTTCTGGTTTTGTCTTTCTGTCATCACCTACTATGCAGCTGGAGCACGAATTTCATTCCAGACATTTTAATTGCAGTATTCCTTAAGACTACTAATAAATATGACCCACTGCAGTGGCACTTGGTGTTTCAAAGAGATCTTCCTCTGTCTTGCAAACTGACAGATTTTGTTTTCTTTACTCAGGTGAAAGTACCCAATTCAGCTGGTGAGGAACCACACTGGTTTGGCTGAGTGAGCTGGAGGGGGCCATCCCCCAGAATTCCCAAGACTGAGCCAGCATGGCCCCCCATACCAGGAAGCAGGATCACACTGTGATCTGGATTGCTTTTCAGCCAGAGATTGTCCATTTCTGTTCACTTTTATATTTTTATTTATTTACTCACAGTCTCTATCCAGGATATTCAACGTGGACCAGATTCTGACATTTTGAAGCCCTAATTACCAGTCTAACAGGGAAGCCTACGTTAATTGTCAGTAAGACAGTGAGACTATTATTGAAGTAACTGTTGGCAACAAACCTAAATGCCTGTTATCAGCAAGGGAGAAAGCCTGCCAGCTTTATGCTAAAGAGAGGTTTTACACAGAGTGGGTTTTTGATTTGGGAAATTAAATCAAAATGCAGAGGGTATTTCCAAAAAGAATTATTATGAAGGTATACCAAAAAGGAAGATGAAACCAAGAGAATGAGAAAGAAAAAGATGCTTGGGAAATTTTTCTCTGAATGCATAATTTGGTTCAAGGAAAACAGAAGATGGGAAAATGAAAAGAGAAATTGTCTTTTTTATGCAGTAGGAGCTGGAGACACGTTGCTGGGAGTAGCACAGGCGCACTCCTACTGCTTCTAAAATTTCTCAGGGGCTTGATTACTCTGGCTTGCTCAGGTTTAAAGAGATTGACACCTTTGTGGGAATGAAGGAATGTTTCCAAGGGACGGACATTCAAAGCTGGTTTTATTTCTATTTTTTTTGCCTAATTTCATGTGGCATTACCACAGACGGTTCAGACTTTAACTGCACAAATTTCTTCCTGTTGCAGAGATCCTTGATCTCTTTTGCTCTGCACTTGTGACACATTGTAATAATGTGCTTTTAGTGTTTAACTATACATTCAGGGTATTCAGGGTTTATGTAGTCCCACAGACCTTTCTGAAATAATTTTTTATTGTGTTTGCCTATGTCAGTGAGGATGATAAACCTGTTGGAGGAACAATCCACTTAAATGGCACCTGCTACTATCACATGGAGAAAAATTTGCCATGAAATCATATGCCAGCTTGTAGCCTGCTCCCTGTGAAGCACTGGATGTGCCTTAGGGCAAAACTCCTACCCCCAGGTCTTTGTACCATGCAATCTTGCCAGGTATTTGTATCCACTCCTAAGTTTTATGAAAGTAAATAGCCTAAATCTGCTGCCATCCACTACACTTCATTAGGAGTTAATGTTCAATCATAATTTCTCCAAGTTCCAAGTGAAAAAATTCCAGGATCACTTGAAAGATGATCCCAATTTGATTTTGACTTCCACATATGGTGGTGGGCTTCGACCTACATGACAGGTGTTTCTCAGAAATTATCTGATAGATCACCACTAAACAACATGGAAAAGTAAAATACCTAGATTGTTGTGGAAAGCTATCAGTCAGCCCATTTCTGTTATCTTTGCAATGCTTTCTTCTGAAGAAGATGTTGGAGAGCTCTCTTGGTGCCAATGGATATTTCCACTCATTGAGGCCAGCTCGGTTGTTTGAAGATGCTTATTCTGCTGGGAAATTTATGTTGATGCACACTCTGTCAAGCTTTAGCCCATTCTGGTAAGAAGACCTTAGGACAGAGTTGATAGGAGATAGTAAAAATACTTCCCAGAGAAAGTGGCAAAACTTCTATTTAGAAACTCATGAGTTATGCCCCTCTTACAAAAGTTTTAAAAATATAGACAGTCTTTGGAAAGTTCAGTTGAAAAATAATACTTCTCTGTCAGATTCATGGGAGCAGTTGCAGTGGGATGTAAGTGCTAAGTTTGGTGTACAGGTATTGACCATCATGATGACAATATTGATGTTGAACTGAAGTGCTTTTTCTTGGAATATTCTATGTGAGAATCTATATGAGCTTTGAAGCTCTAGTCATACCACCAAGAATTCTTCAGTAAACCATCCCTTTTTCTCACAGAAACAAGATCATCTGATCCTCATAGAATTTTTCCATAATGAAGGATCTAATTTTCACTTTCCTGATTATTCAGGGTCTTGCCTGATACAAACTCAAAAGCTAGTACAACTCTGTTCTTTTTCCTTGTTACTGCTTGAGTTTTCTAATGGTAGTTTTAACTTTCTTGATTGCCTTCCCTGCTGTACAATCTAACACTGAAGTATGATAGCAACCATCACTTGATCTATTTCTGTGCTCCTAATTTGAAAAATAATACTAATTCAATTTATGAAAGAATGTTTACTAATTTTTCTTGGCTTGCATTATTTGGATTGTGAAGTCAGGTTTTTCTGGTGTTGAAATTCACAGTATGTTTTTCAGCCATGCTTTGTAATATGTTCCTTCCTTTTTCCATAATAACTCAGTTAAATACTGTTTATTATGCCAAAGTTTGCAGAATTTTTTTTCTTTCTGTGTCTGCTGGGACATCTTTCTTAATGCTCATTATGGGCCTGTACCAAACCCTGACAAAGTAAAAGGAAACATTCCCCTTGGAGGAATCTGACTTTGGATCAAGCTCTCAAGCTCCACTTTGGTTTTAAATGGCTTCTCCTTCCCCAACCCTCCCACATCTTTGCAATGCATTGAGGGAAGGAAAAAAGCTAACAGTCTTACAATATCCTTTGCTCATTTAAAAGCAATGCTTTTAGAAGGAAATAAATGTGATATTGTGTACTCCCTTATAATAGCCATGGGTAAAATTATGCTGCATTGGTTATTGTTCTTTACATATATTACCAATTGAAAAGGAAATGAAGTTAGAATTAATGGACCCATTTGTATAAACATGATTGTTAATATTAATATGCAGGGTAAATCAGTTGGCAAGAGCAGAAATAAATTAGTGAGTGTCTCAAACACAGTATTTCACTAGAGGCTAACTGCACAGATGCTGAAAATACAATCCTGTCGTTAAACTGGTGTGTGGGGAGGCTGCTCTTAGAGTCCAGGAGAAATACCAAAGTGTGGATTCCCCACAGTACACTCCTATTGTCCAAAAGTCTGCAGGTGTTGCCAGGAGATTATTAGTGTTTTCTGAGAAAAAGCACTCTGCAAAGGAAGGAGCTGATAGAAGTAACCCCATTTCCTTCAGTGGCTGCTGGACTCACACTGCAGCTGCAGGACATTCTAGATTGATTTTTCATTTGAAATAATAACCACAGGGACTCGGTTGGCTGCTTTTTTTTTTTTTTTTTTTTTTTTTTGGGTAGGCTCAGGCAGAGTTTTGTTGAACCCTGCCTGTTGACTTCCTCATATTGCCACTGTAAGAGCAGACAACACAAGCAGAAAGACTGCAAATGCAGTTATGTGCAATTTCTAAGGACAAAACCCTGTCCCTAGTTAAGAGGTAAAGCTTTGGAGAGCTCAGTAGGAATCTTAGTAGTAGAGCAGAGGTTTTGATAGTCAGTTAACCTTGTCTATAAATTATTTCTCCAAAAACATTCCATTTGTGATCTTTCATTATGATGTTGAAAGCGGTATTTTTGTGCATCAAGCCCAAACTTCTTTTAATTATTAATTGTCTTCCAGGCAATTAGTTTTTGGGAAAAGGAAAGACACCCGTCGTAACCACATATCCTTGTTTTGTAATCTCCTTCATTACTGCTGATTCTTTCAAAAAAAAGATGTGATAGTTTTGCTGGCCTGTTTCAGAGCTGATTTTAAATTACCTTACTGGGACAAAGCTATCAATTTCTTAATCTGAAGAAATTGCAGATCAATCCAAAGCTTTCTTTTTTTATATAACAAGAAAGAGCAATTTTCCTAAAATCAAGGAATACTCTTGGACATGGTCTTTCTTTGTTTATGTGAAATGCTCATTTTTTTCCTTTTATTCATTCATCAAGCTTTTCAAATGTAACATATAATAACATTAGAATAACATTAGAAAAATAAATAACATTAGAAAATAAAATGACAATCCCTAAAATGTTATATTCTGCATCTGAACTATAAGAATCCAATTAAAACCCAACACTAGAGCATTGTTTGCTGGAAGAAAAATTGTCACAGCTTTGATAAGAAAAACAAAAACAATCTTGGCTTTTACAGCTTTAATCAAGTAATTTGTGAGAGTAAGAGCTCTGTACTGCTGAGTTATTTTTAGAGCATTTATCGCAGGTGTTTCACTTGTGCTCAGCACATCCTGATTCTAATCTTAATACTCTTAACAATAGTAGGGCAGCTTCTGAGAACAAGCAGACTGGCTCTCCTGGTTATTGTGTTCTGCATTCTTACACAAGTATTATTTATTTGGGATTTGGAAAACTTGTCCAACATTCATCTCACCTAAAAACTAGCTCCATCCACATAGGGGGGGTTTTCTTCCATCATTCATGGAGAAATCTAAAATTTGGGCCAGTTCCTTCAAATCTGAGCAATAATCAGTGTGCTGGACAGCAACCATTTGAAGGAACATTCCTATTCTGGGTACTCACCACTTGGGGTCTTCTCATCCAGTTGACTGGCATCTGGCCTGTATTGTGGGCTTAAATCATGATGTCATATAAACAGAAGCAGAAATAACCCACAGTTCTCTAATTAGCCTCATTAATTCATTACTTGTGAGAGCTCCTGGCTTCACTGGCCCTATGATGGATTGCAGCAAATGCAGTGTGCATCCCAAGCCAAAGGCAAGGGCATGTAGGAGCAATGTCCATGAGATGATCTTCAGATCCTACAGTGAATATTTCTGTTTAAGTTCTTAATATTTTTTAAGTACTCCAGATCATTTTTCTTCAAATGATTATGCTTTTACTATGTGATAAATAAGACTCTGCCTGAGGATACCAGAGGGCATGCAGCACCAGAATAATATCTTTGCAACATATTTTGAGTGGTGATCACACCATTTCTAGCTCACCATATGGCTTAGTGCAGCTGTCCTAGCATTAAAATGACCTTCTTCATTACATAAAGGTCACAGATGCAGAATTCAACATTTTGTAACCCTTGGCAGGGGTACAGGCTATGCAGGAAGTACACCTGTTGTCCTGCCTGCAGTTCAGAACACCATCACCCATTAATTGATTGAAATACAGGGATTGAAATTTAGCTTGCCTTGCTGTAGATACCACCAGTTAATAAACTTAAATGTTGTTAAACAATTTAATGTGCTGATTTTAATAAGAATGCTAACATACTAGCATCAACTTCTTTACAGGCTTTTCTTTGTTATCTCTAGTAAGCGTCCTTCTTTACTCAACCTGGTAATATTCTCATCTTTAAGAAAAGAGAAAATAGAAAGGTAGTTAAGGCAATAGCCAGGTGTTTCTGTACATAAAACAGTTAAATTTTTCTTCATTCTGAAAAGAATTTTTTGCGTATTAATAGTGGAGTGGAGAGAATGCCCAGTTTTAACCATTTCCCCCTGCCTTGTCCTGCAGAAGCTGCTCTGCTAATGAAGAGCAGAACTGGATTTCCCTGCTGTTTTCCCCAAACTAGCAGAAAAACCTTGGGATGTTCCTCAGTGTGTTCCTCCTGCTGCCTGAGTCAGGCAGCATTTTGAACAAGATGGAGTACTCGGCCTCTTGACTTCATCAGGATTCTGAAGGTCAATAAAGGGCACAAATAACCACTAAAACACTTCTCCCATAGGAGTGTTCAACAGCATTGCCTTTTGATGGGTATCACCAGAGAAAAAAAAAAAGCTGTAGTTTTCTTGCATCTCTGAAGAACTGCTAGATAGAATGTTTTAAACAGCATATTCTTAGAAATAGAATTGAATTGAATCAAATCAAATTGAATCAAAAAGATCTACTATTTCAGTTGGAGGGGACCTAGTCCAGCTGCCTGACCATCTCAGGCTTACCAATAGTTAAGCATGCTTTTAAGGACATTGACCAAATTCCTCCTAAGTATTGATAGGTTTGGGGCATCAATCATCTCTCTAGGAAGCTGGTTTCAGTGTGTGACTACCCTTTCAGTAAAGAAATGTCAATTGGGCTTGATATTGTTCTTTCCATCTGACCAGCCAAAAGTACTTAGAGCCAGCCACTTACAAACTTAGTGCTCCTTTTGGAGGGATTTCATTAGTATAATGCTAATATATTTAGGAATATCTCAAAATCACTTTCTCTTAGCCAGTCTCAGAGCAGAATATCATTCTGCCTGCTCTGTGTGTCTTCCTTAGCAAAGAGCTTTCATAAAAGCTACTGATTTAGTTGGTTTAAGATACAACCAAAACATGCTCCCTGACTACCTAACTGAACTTGGAACACCCAATGTGGGAAGTATTTCATTACAAAGGGGCTCAAAATCAAACCATTGATCTGGGATGTGGCATGTTTTTCTAATAATTAATAAAAAATCCTAAGGCATTTGAAAAGTTGACACAAATAACACCCCAAATCAAACAGATTTGGGTCTAATCAAACCCTAAGACTGTATTTTATTCCCACAGGTAATGGACCAAAAAATAGTGAAAAGGCACTGAAGGTAAAGTACATGATACTCAAGGAGATTGGCATAGCATTATGAAGCATCTAATTTCAGCTACCAAAGGGCCTCATATTGATTTTTGATTTTTTTCATTCTCTGTGTGTTCTTCTATAGAGACTTCAAATAGAGTCTCTATTTTGCTCTTATGAAAACCACGTTTCTTGGAGGGCAGTGTGGGGGAGGGAAAAGAATAGCTCTTTCTGCTTGAAAAATAGCAGCCTACTTAGCACTTACCAGAGGATTAGACACTCTAATGTTCTGAAAAGCGCCTTTTCAGGTACTAGAGGGAAGATGGATGCCTTGAGAGTATTTAGAAATTATTTAAATCCATGCAGTTGCTGAGTGCTTTCTCATTTGTGCATTTTGAGAGGCAGATCCAGATTCTAGCCATCGTTTTTGGAGCTACAAAATTTAAATTAAGGGCAAAGAACATGGAGCAATTCAGAAATACTTCTATTTGTAGGTCATAATTGAAGTTATTGAAAAGGTTATTACACAGAAAATATTCTCTCTTCAGGGCTTCCCCAGCAGCTAGAATCTGACTCCTTGATGTTCAGAGAGGGAATATGGAAAACTCCAGTCATGATCCAGATCTGAATGATTGAAAGATCAACTCTTCATTCAGTCAATTACTTCTGACAGTTCAGAAAATTCTAAATCTTTTCAGGATCAAAGGAAGCTATATTTGCTGCACCAATATCTGATTTTATTCCTCTTTTTTTAGAAAGATTGTTATTCTTAATTAAGAGATGCAAAATTTCTAAGAGGCACATAACACTTATTAACATATAAATTTTACTTCAGCATGAGGAAGGGAGAGAACTCACCTTTCCTCACTTTTCCCAGAGGAAAGTTTTTGGAGAGGCTTTAACCAGAGTCCCTCCAAACTTTTGTCTCCACCATGCCTTCCTAGCAGCTGGAGATGTGTCACACTTGTCACACACTTTTTTACAGTTGCTCCCTGCAGTCTGGCTCAGAGATTTAAAATGGCCAGAGATCCCAGCAGACGTATAGCTTGCTTTGGATCCCTGAAAAATTACTTGTTCTTTTGCTATTTAGGACAATGTTAAAAAAAAAAAAAAAAAAAGAATTGTGTTGGAGTTTCGGCAGAGGAAAATAAAAATACTGTAAAAATTACTGTTGCTGCTTCTCATGTTTGGCACTGTAACAGACCAAAATATGAGCCATCCAAATGACAGTTTTAGAGAAAGGGGAGGGAAGGAAGGACAGCAAAAAAATTGTCATGGCTCAAACAACTTTCTTTCCCCCCCCTCTCCCCCCATGTTCTCTGACAGAATTAATAATCCAGCAGGAAATTAAACCTACACACCTGACAAAGAACAGCTTAGATGTGATGTGTGATTGTAGATGACTCATTCCCATTCTGGAAGACTGGTCTCCTTTAAGGATTCTAGAAAGCTCTGTTTTCTTTCTTTATTTTTTTTCCCCAAAAGACATTTTACATCTTCATTTTTTAAATATGATCTATAAATAGTGTTTATTTCATACAAAATAGGAAACATAACAAGCTTCTTTTAATTCTGTTTCCTAGATAGTCAAGGGATTATGACTTTATATGCCAGGTTTTTAAATTAAAATATTTTAATACCCTGTTTTCCAAGCCTGTGGAAGGAATTTCTTCCTAGGTGCCTGTGAACTGTATTTTTAAACGTGTGTTTGAAATAGCTGGAGACGACTGAAAAAAAAAATCAATGTAATGATAATATTGCAAGCAACCTAATAGCACTTAACCCTTACATGGCAGCTCTTGCATAAAAGTCTGCAGTGCCTTCACAATTACTGAAATTATTATTTTTCATAACACCTCTAAGATGCAGAGAACAGCTGCACAATGAGTACTCAGTTAAGGATGGAATCACCAGAGATGATAACCTCTGGTGCAGAGAACCACCAATAGCTAAAGTCTTCATCAATAATAAACAGTTCAAGCTGTAACTTTGTTTCTATCACTGAAACTGCCAAGGGATTTGAGTTTTCAGCATGTTGTTCGTGAGCTGGAATTTATCCAAGACATCCAGGTTAAGAGGCAAACTGTGACTTCCAGAAAAATTACTGTGAGCGTTACATGATCAAAAAGAGGGCACATCCCAACAGTCAGCCCCATCAAAGGGTTAGACCTGCAACATCAGGGTGTTCTTTAATAAACCCCTATCAGAGTATTGACTCAGTACAGACTTAAAAGGAAGACTGCAGTCTAGTGAATCACCAGCACTGTTTAGTGCAGACTGAGTGTAATGTCACTTCACTTGAAGGATTTGACATGATGAGAACACAGTGGTGAGATGTACAGCCTACAACCACCAAGGACTTGTGCTTTCAGGAAACACTTTAAAATATTGTACTAAATTTACAAGGACTATATTCAACTCAGTGCTATACTGGGCAATCATCACCATGGTAAGTGGTGCACCTATAGGACTAAGAAGACCCTGCACACATTACTGTGAGATGCTCTTATTAACTGCCTATAACATTAAACAATTTAAATGGTTAAAAACAGTGGGCTTTTTCTGCTCAGGTGCATCATTTATTTGTTTTTGAAAGTTTAAGGTGTTTCCAGGATTGATATTACTAACAAAAGAATATTTTTTCCACATTAAAAGGTAAGGCGTTTGACTGGGAAACTCTCTGTTGTATCCTATTCTCTATTTGTTACTGATTTCTCACTTCTAATAATAATTAGTCCATATTTTTATTCTTTTTAGTATCCTTCTCCTCTAGCTCCTCTAGTAGGCTTTTACTACACATATAAACTTGCTCTGCCTAGAGCTGTTTAAATCTCCTGTGGATGCTCCCTCCACCATCTGGTTATCTGACGGTGGTTTCCAGGTCCCAGGTCCTGGAACAAGGCCCAGGGGTGATGCGCGGGTGGCCCTGAGCTCAGGAGCCCCCTGTACA
Source organism: Urocynchramus pylzowi (assembly GCA_013397555.1). Classification (NCBI taxonomy): domain Eukaryota; kingdom Metazoa; phylum Chordata; class Aves; order Passeriformes; family Fringillidae; genus Urocynchramus; species Urocynchramus pylzowi. The sequence continues at coordinate 1,056,208 of VZRH01008052.1, forward strand.
GCTGGATCTAACACTCACTCCTGGATCATCTCAGTCACTGCTGCTGCCACCTCATGGGCTACTGTTTTGAAAGATAGAGTATCTTGCTATTTTTGTAAGAGCCAAAACTACACATTTTTTAAGTAGTAACTGATAAATCCGATAGCAAAATTCTGACATGTTCCAGAAAATGACCTGGACAGCCTTTTTCCTTGTGCAAGGAAAAACTTTCATCTGCTGGCCCTTCTAAGTTTTGCTAGAAAACAGGTTTTTTTCCTCTTCAATGGGAAGAGGTTGGACCAAAACACAGACGAGTGAAGAACTGGAGATAAGAGATGTACAGAAGAGAAGACAGAGCAGAAGACAATAGTGAGAGCTAGAACTGGGAACAATTAATTTGAAACAGTAAACCTTTGAGGGAAAGAAAACAAGAGAGTGGGGAGTTACTTTGAAAAAGAGGCATTAAGGAATGAAAAATAAGCCAGATTGTGTCCAATGGCAATAAAGAATGGGGAGCATCTTAGGCATGATGACAGAGGTAGGCAGTGGAGAGAAAGGATGAAAAGAGATAGGCAAGATTCAAGAACTGGGGAGATGAACATTAGTATAATAAAACTTCCTGAAATGTCAACTCTTGATACTGCTCAGTAGAAATTCATCCCTTAGATTTTAAGGGTTTTTTCTCCCCCTCAAACTTGCATAAGTAAGGCTTTGCTCAAAGCTTGGTAAGACAGCTAAGATATAAACTCAGATTCTAGGAAATGACAGAACCAACAATGACTGTTTCTGTCAGATTTTATCTGGTTTGAGCATTTTTTTTTTTTTATGTTGCAATGAATGGCTTATATTAAATATGGGCAGTTATCTATGGGGAGAGAAGTAAATCTGCATCTATTAAAAAGAAAAGGAGAAGCTGAAATAGAAAGATCAATAGAGGGGGAGATCAGTTGGAATGGGTGCAAGGTTTTGGAACCTTTTCTGAACTGTATTTTAGGTCACAATTGAGCCCAGTCCAATAAAGATTGAAAGTGATAGTCATCTGCTGGCATATGAAATGCTTCAACTTTTGATAGAAACCAAAGTATAATTTTATTTTTATTTTGACAGAAAAAAAGAGCTCTGAAAACAAATTCTGTGGGCATGGAATATGATCTTTGTTGTTGACAACTGAGACATTGTGAATTCCTTATGGTGAGAGCAGAAGTATAGAAACCACAAAAAATTTTGGCACACTGGAAACACCTTCCAGGGGAAAAACTATGTTGCTTTCCAATGACCCTCACTGGAAGGCTACAGGCCACCTCCCAGTCTCTTGATACCAGTGGTGGACCTGACACTACTGCAGAATAACTGTAAACCCCTTGCGTGCACTACTCAGAAGTAGGAGCCTTGGTTTATTTCTTTAACTAAATGAAAGGCATAAACCAGTCTGCTTTGCTAAAGCCCTTCTTAAATTTGCAGTACTTTGCTTGTAGGCAACTGAGGAGATTTACAGATGTGTACAAAAAAACAATATCTGACAGCAAATTCCTCCCTCTTGTATCATCACCATTGCTGGGATACCTTTCTGCATCCTTGGGGAGAACATGTCTTTCCAGTCCTTCACTTGCTCAGCTCAGCCCTCTGATGTGGTTGGTGATTCGTCTCTTTTTGTTCTTCTTGAAGGGCCTGTCTCTTTGATGACAGTCTTTGATGTTCCTGTTTAAGATTCAAAGATACTGCCTTTTCCTACCACAGAAAAAGAAAGTTTTAAAGCAAAGCAGAGGTCATAGTAATAAATAGAGTTCATAAAATCAAACAAAATTAATTAAGATTGTATCATCAGATTCCTCATAGTTTCTAGTGCAGTGAAAATCACTGATAGCTAACGAATTTTTCTGTACATATTTTTGAATTTAGGTTTGAGGGGTTTTTTTTTGTTCTGCTGTATGTTTACACAATTTAGATAAAGCACAAATTATTGCAGTTTCTATTAATCATTTCAGATGTTATTCATGGATATATTAGTCATTATGACCATAGTTTCAACCCTTTCAGATGTTGCTTACCTTACTGAAAGACATTATCACTGCTGTTGAGAGCATTTGTTTAGAGGGAGAAGAGGTCTCCTGATAATGCCATCCATCTTTTTTCTCCTTAGGAATTCCTCCAAATAATTTCTTTCTGGTTCCTGGAGGATTTGCCCAAACTCTGCAGTGGCACAACAGTGACAAAATAATCATAAGTAGATACCCCCAGAATGTGCAATTTCTTTTATTGGGCAGATAATGACAATTGTGGACAAGAAAAAGTCCTTTCCTTCTATTGCAATGAATTTCCATCGTGGCAGAGCTTTCAGACATAGGAAGGTGCCGTGCTTAAGGATTGAAATGGGCTCTGTGCAGAGCAGTGTCATTCACTGCCCTGGCTGTTGGGCTTATTCCCGCTCAGTTATTCCTAACTGGTGTCATAGATTGTCACTTTTGAATTTTAAAGCAATGAAATATGCCATTAATATAATAGACTCCCTGACTTGCACGAGTTTGGATGATGAGAAAATTCATCCCCCGGTAGGGATTTTTAAACTGTAATGAGGAATTAAAAAACCTCACTGCATGTCAAGGAGACTGCCAGATTTTCCTAAGCTCTTTCACTTATAAGGTAGGAAAGGGCAGAGAGTCCAGCTGTTAATGGAAATTATAGAGGAGAGCTACAACTTTGCCCAGCAGAACTTTTTGGGCTCTACACAGGCCAGTGAGCTGTAAACAAGTTTTAAAAATGCATGCTTGGAAAGGAATATATGTGCATTATGTCACTGTATATATTTTCCTCAGAAAGCACCAAATTAGGATTTCAACCATTCTGACTGGTATTATGACAATTTGGACAATGAGCTAGGAGAGCATACTCATGCAATTTCCAGAACAATATGATTGTATATAGAAATTTCGTGGTTAGAGTGACTAATAGTGAAATTAGGCTTGTAATTTTTTACAGCAGAAGAAAACCCAGATCTTCCAAAAAGCATCAGAAAGTGTAAATTTCATCTCTAAGGAGTCTGACACAATTTTGTGGGGTGTTAAGAACATATTAGCTATAAGCCATAGTTCTATTCAGAGCCTCACTCTATAAATGACATTGCAACTGCTTTGTTCAGGAGAAAAGAAAGTGAAGATTTGTAATTTGTGCTGTAGGATTCACTGAAGAGAGTGGGATATAACAAGCAAGCCCCAGCTTGCCCATTACTTGGGGAAATGAAATATCTATTTAAGGCAAATGCTTTGAGGCATGTAAATTTTAAAGTTCAGCCCAGTTCTCAAACAGTATAGATTGAATATGTATAAATAGTTGGTGACTGTTACACCACGACATTAACCCTCATAAGGCTGTTATTGCAGGGATGCCTCGGCTTGTCATCTTCCAGGATGTGTCTTTGAGGATTTGGTTGGGGATTACAGAGATGGAGAGTATGAGACAAATCCTGTACCTTCCCCATTTCAACAGGATTCTAAGGATGATCTAGGGTATTCAAGATCAGCAGGGTAGGTAACAAGAATCACTGAGATTCAACTGAGTACTGGGAATTCCCCTCTTTACCTATTCATCAGATAAATGAGGGAATAGGGGAAGTGGGAAATGGAGTACACTGAGATCTGAGTGTCAAGGAAGTGTCAAGGGCAGATGGTAAAACAGAGGAAGAGATGGACTGTTCTTTAACCCATGCCTTGGCTAATGATTTGGAGTGCAGCTACCACCATCCACAGCCCTGCCCCCACAGGGTAAGCCAAACCCAGTGACACTGGAAAAGTGCCTTTGGATGAGCCATAACCCAAAACTCACAGCTGGTAACAGCCAGTTGCTAACAACTTCACCTACAGGTATCAATAGATTAGAAAAATATTCTCTGCTACATGACACAGGTGAAGAGATTAACAGACAATGGGATCTAGGCAAGAGAACAGGAAATGTGAACAGCAATCTAGAGGTAGACATGAGGAGGAGGGGCCTGGGAGAAGAAAGAGTGAAAAAGATATGCACTGGGCTAATACCTCTGGCCTTTCAAACCCCTCACCTGTCCCTGTTGCCTTTACTGCTTGCACACATGGCTTGACAGATTCTCTAGCTAAATTATCAGTGCTACTTTCCACTAGTTTTATTTGTGCTTATTTTACAGCCTGAATATGTACTTTTAAGATGGTCTCTGCAACACTGAGAAGCATTATGTGAAACAAGTTGCATGAGCACCCACCAACATGGGGGCAATTAATTTCCTACTTCCTAGACATGGGTCTAAGGAGCAAGAATAATAAAGCACCATGGGTGAAAGCAAATGAAAGAAAAGCAAGCAAATCTGTAAGTAGAGCTTCTTGGGGTGGCTTAGAAATACAGCTTTTAAGGTAGAACAGTAATTACAGTGTATTTTCACTTTGACTGTATTTCTGTCACTTTTGTGCCAAATTGGGCATTTTTTTTCTGGCATTGACACAAAAAGGGAGCACCTGCATCTATTTCAAAAATCTGAACATTCTTGTCTTAAAAATAAAGCCTTCAGACAGCAAGGCATTCCTCTATCACACATGTTGTTTTCCTTTATCAATTTACAGCCTGGATCAGCAACAAAATTTTGGGGTTTGTTTGTTTGAGGATGTTTTCCTTCCCAGGGGCTTTTGGAATTTGAAGGTTGCAAATCCTTAGGTAGGGATATATTTTATTCCTGAGCAGTGAAATTACATTCAGTTTTGACTGATGTGAAAGTTATTTATAATAATTAATTGTCTTCAGTAATGTGTCTTGATTGGGAAGATTCTTCAGTGTGTTAAAGCTAATGTCTAAAAATGTTCTACAGAGGATTGCTCACTAGATTGATCAGCATCTCTAGCACCAGTTGCATCACCTACTGTGTCCTAAAATATCTCTGCACTCAAAATATATCACCAGTACCATTGCCTCATTTTGAATGGGTCACCCCTCCCACTCCCTCATATCTGCTGGGTGCAGCAAAATACACAGAGCCCTCTGGGATTACAGCTGGTTCCAGCCCCACCCCTCTGGTGAGATGATGAGGAAAGTCATCATGGGGAGTTTCCAGATTCCTCACTTCTCTGTGTTAAGTGTTAAGTGCAGGAAAAGTCCCAAATGACTATTTGTTGGACTTGACTCTTCTGCACTGTCCCTTGGAAAAACAGACTTCTCCTTCAACAGCTGCTTAGGAGCAGGAATGCTGTAAGATGTCTGCTCTGGAGGCATGCAGTCCAAACACTCCTCATACTAAATCCTGGGTTTGCTATGAAAATTTACACCATACTTAAATTGAAAGGCCAAACTCCCAAAATATAGGATGTTTCTGTAATTAGCTTGTCTGTGTAATCTTAATTTACATACAAATTTGTATGGACAGCTACAGTTCATAAAGCTTTCACCACAGGAGCCAGGTCTTGATAAAAACACATTCTGCATGCAGAGGGGGCAGAGCTGAGGATTTCCAGGCAACCATGGAAAAGGTATTTTCCAACCTATTAATCTTCAAATCCTGTGGACCTGCCAGGATTCCTGATGTAGATGCAGAAATCCCTAGGCAGTATAGAATAATGGAGGGTAAACATAAAGCTGCTCATCACAGAAGGATTTCAAAAATACTTTTGAGGCTGCTCACCCAAAAAGACAAGACTGCTGCCAATACTAAGTCAGATCAGCCATGACTGTGTGTAGCTGCATCTTGAAAACCTAAAAAAAAATGGATGGAAATTACAGAGTTTACCTGCACAGCTTGACAGGGCTACACTGCAAAGGTTTTGCTCCTAGTGAAGATGTTTTTCCTTAAGTCCCTCTTTTTATTTTTTTTAACTCCTCTTCAAGTAGTTGTTGCCTGATTTTAGACCAAGCTTAAGACTCTTCAGCAGTCTCAGGATCTCTTAGTATTTCCTTGTGGCCCAGTAAGTTTTCCAAAACTTGATTCACTTTTTCACATGAAGCCTCCCAAGCTCCAGGCAGATGGGAAAAGCAACTTCCTCATCTCTTTTTGGGAACTCCTTTCAACAACAGGGTGATCTTCATTTCACCTTATCCACAGGGAGAGAGAGTATTCAAGCTAGAGTCCAACAATAATCTTCTTTTCAGCAGGATTACTACAAATTCTTTAATCACATATGAGCTTATACTATTTCAAGAGCAGAAGTTTGCTTGTCTCCTTGTTGGACATCATGAAATTTCTAATTTCCCAGTTCTCTAGTTTATCAAAATCCCTGTGCATTCAAGTAACTCCCTCTATTTTAGCATAATTCATAAATTTGCAGGTGTTACATCCTAGGTTATCACCTAGGTTATTGATCAAGACATCCAACAGTGAGGAAGAGTAACCATTAGACTGCTCTGCTCACTGCTGGCCACCAAGAAGATGCTGAGCTGCTCACTGATAAATTTTAAGCCCAGAGGTACTGTTAATTTTTAGTCCATCTAAACATCATTTCTTCCAGTCCACAATTCCTCAGCTGCCACCTGGCAGAGTAAGGAGTCAAAAGCTTTGCCAATGCTGAGATACATGACATCCATAAACCTCACTTTGTTGCAGGAGGCACCTGGGTTTACTGAACATCATTTGTCCCTGGTAAATCTGGGGATTGCTGATTAAAACTGTAAAGTTTTTGTTCTTCACAACAATGCTTATTAATGCATCCCAAAAAGACAGGCTGTGTGTTTTTTCCAAGGTCTGAAGTGAGCCTGGCTGACCTGTAAGTCCCCAGACCCTTCCTCTTGTAGTTTTTAGAAATGGCACCCAGTGCCACTGTGAAAACCATCCAGGGAAATGTGTGTTTTCTCTGTGAAGGACAGGGTATCCTGGAACTCTTTTGCCATGACAGAAGGGTCTGAGCCTGGGAAAGCACCATGATCATGGCAGCGTACAGTGAGCTCTTGCTGCTCCTTGAAAATTTGGAGGAGACTGTAAATCTCATGCCAGGCCATGCCCATATGTGCAGAGGTATTTATCCCAGCTGACTGTGTAATTTGTGTGCAGTCATACCAGTTTTTGGCTTCTCACTTAGACACCTGAATTAGGAGGACAACTTACCACATACACAATAATTCCTCTACTAAATAATCCAGAAGTCACATTTTAATCAACATTTTAGCTCAACTTCATTCTGTGTTTTTCCCTCTTGGGGGTATAATGATAATAAAGGAATCTGACTCAGTCCCCTGAGTTAAGAAATTGCTCCCTTAGGCAGTGTGACTCGTCCTACTGAGTTCAACTGGAAATTTATTTTGTTGCATAAAATAGAAAAATATGATTCATATACTGTTAATACTCAGCTGCATGTTTGCAATTTGAGCATTTAATGAATTTCAGTTCAACAAATTAATTGCCAGTTTAGCCTGAAAATGTTTTAGAGGTCCTTGGGAATAAGAAAGAACACAATTGCATTCCCTCATCTGCATGGATCAGCACATGACCTCTGCAGCTAAGACTGTCTTAAGAAAAATGGGTTTTTTCTACTTAGAATAGCTATCACCAAGCCAGGAAAACCATTCTCTAAGTGAGGTCACATGCTAAGGGTGCTTTTGCTAATTATTTCTGGGCGTTAATGCAAAGAAGATAATTCAAATTTCATCCAAAGTAATCGACTGTCTACTTGAAAACAGTCACAGGACCATAAAGTTTTGAAACTAATATAGCCTTTTAAAAGACTTCTTTAGGAAAATATCAGAAGATTGATTGTTTTAGAGGTAGTTGCACTTGGAAGTGCCTTAACAGTTGTGGTCTTTAATTTTAAATCTAGTACACTGTGAAAAACTTTTGGCCCACTAGAGGCTTCCTGCAATGCAGGCAGGCACATCCTTGATCCTTTGGCTTAAGTGGCAGGATGGGGAATATCTACACAGACAGCACAAGCAGCAGCAGCAGTCTGTGTTTTGGAAAAGCTACGTTTCAAGACTGAGAACCTTGAAAGAACAAATTCAGGAATCCTCTCCCCCTGGATTTAGTTGTTTCTAAACCTCAGCCTTAAGAGCTTCCTTCTGCCCCGTAGATGATACTGCTGCAAGCAGTAACAAATATGAAATGCTAATAGAGATTTTTGGAGAGGGTTACTGAAAGGCCAAATGAAAGCTTTGGGAGAAGCATTGTGAGGCTTTGTACTTTCCAGGTTTGTGACTCTGCACCCCGTTAACAGAAACACAGGAAAAACATCCATCCCAGAATGGATCCCACTGGAATGGTGTTAATTGAGGGCATGGATCATGAAAGTATTGCCAGCTTTTGTCACTTGTAACAAGTTGTTGGTTTATATGGGAAATGAGAGCTACAAAGGTGTGTTTGTGGATAAGTATTCATGTTTCTCTCTAAGTATAAAGGACTGAGAATAGAGGTGAAAAAGCCAAGAAATGAGAAGAATACAAAAGATACCCACACATCTAGTGAATATTATCTTGTTCAGTAAGTGACATGCTAATTTCCTCTTTGAGCATAACATACTGTGGCCCTGCTGAAGTTTATTATCAAGTAAATTAAACTGGAACCTTTGGTATCTCAGTCAGTCCAGAGAATAAATGCATTTCATTATTATTTTTTCAAGAAAAAAAAAAAATAGAAAAGAAAATTGATTTTATTTTCAAAAAAATAGTAAGTGGAGTGATGCATGCTGTCTGTGCTGTATTTTAGGTGCTTTGCCATGCAATTTCCCATCTCTACATGAAGTTGTTTAGAAGCTAAAGCAAAGCAGCAAAAAAGTAATTAGAAATTCCAAATTCTTAAAGGCTTATCACTTTGACTGTGCATTAACTGTCAATTTAAATGAAGTGAAGTGATGGGTGAAGGACGAAATATGCTAACTTTGCCCCATGTCTCTGAGCTACTCCTGAAGATAAAGTTCTGCTTTACTCACTGTGCTTATTTCAAAAGCATACAGCAAAGTGTTCAGAAAACTGTGATCTAAACTTAGCTTCCATGTATGATACTTCAGTAAAGAGTGAAAAAAAAAAGTGCCTCCAATTCCAAAAGACAATAGTTTGATCACTGAGAGTTCATGGTCTTTATGCAGTAGAGTTGCATTTTTAAATATGTTCTAAAGTCAGAAAACAAAAAGACCTAGACATGAGTAGTCAAAACAGCAATTGTTGTTCTATTCTCTTTTGAAGCTGGACTGCAAGGCATGTGTGGTTGTCTTGGTAATTTATATTTATGTTTCTCAGAGTTCCTCAAGTAATTATATTTTTATGAATTTATTTGGATTTCATTTGAAGTAGTTTGAGTAATGTATGCTAGGGAAGACAGTAGAAGGTTTAGCATAGAGGAGATGTCAGTTATTTAGCTGTTGTGTCACACAATCTTTTTTTATTCTTTCTAAATCTGCCATTAGCAGTTTACAATGAACTTTACTCCCTAAAATCTGTAAAATCTCAGTAATTCATTAAAATCAAATTGTTTTGCAAACTCCTCAGTAGGCTATGCAAGAGAATTTCTCTGAAAAATTTACTTAAATAGTTCTTGAAAACAGAAGGATTAAGCCTTTGTCAGGTAACGGTTTGGAGTCTTTGTGGTGTTTTGGTTTCCTTTTTTTTTTCCTAAAATGTAATATTTCCTTAGAAATAAAGAAACTTTTCTGCTGCCATTGCTGAACTGACTGATGGCTCTGTGTGGGTGTTGCTTATTGTGGTTATGCAAAAGAAATCATGAGTCACAAGCAAGTGGAAGAAAGCAGTTACTGTAGGCACTGCCACCAACCCTGGAAGTGGCAGAGTGCTGCAGGCATGGGGAGAGCTACAGTTCTCTCCCACTTTGGCTCCTCATTTTTCCTGCAGTGTTGCATTTGACAGGTCATTTAAATGGTGAAGAGAATGGCTGCAAAACAGAACAAGGAGCTGGGACTGAACTAGGCAAAAATACAAAAATAAGATGGATTAGGCAAAAGGAAGAAACAGAAACTGAAAAGTATACTAGTAATGATAAAAGAATTATAGTGAAATTTGATTAGGGACAAGTTTATTACAACCCCCAAACCTAAAGCATGATTTGCCCACCTGTGATGAAAGATAATGTTTTCCCACCTCCTTTTCATTCAAGTGAGACAAACAGGATCAGCAGCAAAGCTGCTTTTGGAAAAAGTTTCTCATTCCACTAATCCATCAGCGTTATCTCCTGAGCTGCTTCCTTCTCCTGTGAGCCTGCAGCAGATGTAGTTACATTGCAAAAAAACATGGGTATCACTTTCCAAGTCATTTCAGTCAGTACTGTGAGATTACTTAAGCAATGCTACGCTGACCACTTGCACTGAGTCTAAGACCCTCCTCTGAGCCTCCCCCTCCGTTCTGACTCATGAGCAGTGAGGTACCAGCAACAAGAGGTGTCAACACAAGACAGAGAAGAATTGTCAAAACCCCAGGAAAAATTAAAAAATGAGCAGCCAGGTGTGTGCTGTCAAAATTAAAGGCAATAGGGTTAGAAGAGGAAATAGCAACACATGAATCTTGTGGTCATAAAGATTTATAAGTAAAAAATAAGTCACCAAAAAAAAATTACACTCCCAGCTGTTTAATGAAGATATGAAATGAATAAACAAATTAAAAAGAGGTTTGATAGTGCTATGACTTTGATGATGAGCTCAAATGTTACAAATGTGGCTGTCACATGTCCTAGGACATGTGAAGATCCTCAGCATTGTAAAAGGATGCAGCTGTCCTCTGTTTCTCAGTTAATACACCAAGAAATCATGCTTCAACACAAGCTTCCTTCAACCCAAGTTTTCCTTCAACCCTTCTGATCTTGCTGTGGAACAAAAGGTACTGATTCCAGTGTGACTCTGTCTCTCAGTCCTAGGCCTGGGTACCAGGCATCCAGAAACCTAGCAGAAGCAATGATATTGATTCATTACAGTACCTTAAAGAAATCAATCACCTTCTGGATGCTGGTTTCTATCTCTGTTTGTTGTGAGGATCCACCAACAGTTATGTTTATCTCTCTGCACCATCATCTGATAGCATTGATTGGGAATGGAGATGCTACCTGATATTACTAAAAAAATATTTAGGTGTCATTTTTTTTTGTCATTGCAAGAAATACAATGGACAGAATTATCTCAGATTTTGTATTCAAATCCATCAAGAGCTTTTTATTTATTAAAAGAGTAGCATTGGCAGATATATACAGCAAAAGTTGAGTTAACAAATAGAGGGGGAGAAAAACCCTTTTTGGTGCAAAAATCAATTGAGTACAGTGTGTCGCAAATAATCCCAAGACCAAGGTTTTCATTCTGCACTGCCTGTGGCTAGCTCCTACTCCAGGCAGTAACTAATAGCTGGCAGTTTGGCCTTGTTTTTCTGGGATAGCAGAATAGTGCTTAAAGCAAATTTGAACGAGAAGGAAGAGGCATTAAGACACTGAAGCATATCCCTGAACCTCAGGTAACAAATGCCAGCCTGTGTCTGTGAAACACATTAAAGTAGCTTCAGGGCTGCTGTCACTCATGCTGTCTGCCTGTTCCAGAAGTGCCATTAGGGCTGCTGGAGAGAAGATGAATGGAATGACTCTTCAGCAATTTCTGGTAGCTTAGCTTTGGAGGGGTGGCATGGCACAGAAGTAACCACGGCTCTTTTATGACATGGTGACAAGTTGGTTGCATATTAAGCCTGTAAAAACTGGAAACTGAGGCTTTTCATCTTGCTGAGAGTTTGAATGCACTTGCTGGATTTTGGTTTAACAAAAGTGCCAGTGTCCACAGACTTTCCAATTTGAATATTCCTTAAAAACAAAGCACTTTTTTTTTCCTTTACCCTTCAAAGAAATGACAGACTAGCTGCCAGATTTAAATCTCTTTTGTGATGAAATATGTGCCACCAACTCCTTTCTGTCACTATAATCTTCAGATTTACTAATTAGTGCCCTTCAGGGCTGTGTGGTGAGAGTATGAATTCTTTCCACGACATCTTGTTCAGACAGGTAGCCAAGAAGATCAAACTGTGTCCAGTGTAAAACTCTCCAAGAGCAACACCTGTTCAAAAAACATTGGTCTTACAGTTTTCTGACAGCACTTTTCTTCATGAAATTATCCTCTTAATTGATGCCAAAAGCAGAGTTCTGCTATTAACAGTAGGCTGGTGCAGAGCCCAGAAGGCAGGGTACTCTGCATGCTTTGGGCAGGCTCACTTTCTTTTATTAAATGTTTCCTTTAATCCTCCAAACCTCTGCAAAGCCAGGTTTTCTCTTTTACTGCAAATGGACCATTTTAAGATAAATATGTGCTAGAGAATTGAAGCACTTTAGTGCCCACACCACCAGACTAATTTTTATGGCATGGCAACGTTTGACAGTTAGAAAAGCTGTTGGGTTTTCCTAACAACTTAAGAAATGAAAGGAAATAAGCTTATAACAAACTTTGTCTTTGAAACTGCAGACTGCTTGTGAGACTGACAACACAGAGAGTGCTCTGTGCTGAAAGACACTAAATTCTTGGAAAACAGGTATATGAAACTCAGTAAGTAATAAGGACAAAACTAATGCATCATTTCAGTCTCTTTTTTTCAATCTATAAATGTTTCCATTTATATACTTATTTATGTAGGTGGTGATCTCCTATAGTTTTCACAAATTGACATACAGAACATTGCTATGCAGATGGGACAAATAACCATGATAAGTAGCAACAGAAGTGACTAAAAACCTTAAAAATTACAGGACAAAGAATATTTTGTCCACCCTTGCATGTATCTGGGTACTACATATATATGTATATACTGTAAGCAATGATAATCATGTGGTAATCCACAGTCTTAGATAACAGTCTTTATAGTTTTGTGATTTTTGCATGAGGTTTTGCCACACAGTTTGCACTATGATTTGTTTCTTCATCTCTTTAGGCTGTGTTTCCACCATTCCAAATGTGCAGCAGCAGATAGAGTTCCAATCTGCCAGGTTTTTCTCTTTATTTTCTCTATCCTCTGTGAATTAATATTCCAGGCAAGTATCTTTGTTACAAACAGTAAATGTAAGAAAAGGTAGCCTGGATGTGGTGCAATTCAATTCTTGTCACAAAAAGAAAAAAAAATTACTTATTGTTTTTCAATCATATTTAAAAAGCAGTGATAATAATCCACAATGTATTTTAACGTATCTCTGTTCCCAGATTCATAAATAGGAATTTATAATGCAAAAGTTGTTATAAGGCATGGTTATCTCAGATACATGGTCCTAAACAACAACACATTAATTAGCAGCACTGAAAAACGCATCAGAAGAGATATATTTATTTTTTTGCAAAATTTTGCTCTTTGTGTCCCTGAAGTGGCTCAATACCTTCATCAGTAAAGCAGACATTGACCAAAATTTCACGGATGTGTGATCTATGGTGGTCGTTACTCTGAACACTAATAATTTAATATTACATATGCCATTAATTGTCAGGGATGTTTGGGGGGTTTTGCCCTCAGTTAAAAAGCCTTAGAAATCTCAGATTTCCTTCCTGAGAGTTGATATTAGTTGCTAGAAAGAATGTTGCATGGAGACCTAATATGTCTGGTGAGCAGCTGTGTCCAAACCACACCCGAAACACTCATCTTGTCTGGGGAGCTGATGTCTGAACAGTACCCTTCTGCTTCAGAGGTTGGGTTTTGACATTATAAATGGTGCTTATTTTTTGCAGCCGCCATCTTTCAGTCTCCAGAGTTAGCAACAAACCCTTCCAGGCATATTTGTAGGGAAACAAGGCATTCAGAGTCACTCTTTGTTCATTTGGAAATGAAATGAATTAGGCAATGTGCTCCACATGTTTGTCACAAAGGCTACTATTATTGCTATTTAACCAATGGCTATCATTTACTGAAATGCTGAAACACATATTTAATTTTAATGTTACTGTCACATCTGAATTGATAAGTTAGGTATGCAAATTTGATTTCAAATGAGAAATTAAGTGGCTAATCAGCTGATCGTTGCACTCATAGGATGCCATTAGCATTTTTGGGTTTATGTTATTTATCTTTGACTACTGGGTAGTTTTACTCTCACCACACATTATTTAATCCAACTGACATTTTTCTTGTTATATTTAATTAAAACTTATGAAAAAAACAGTTACAAAGGAAATAAAATTACTGTTTTAAAATAGCCTGGTATATACCTTACAGAGGTAGGAACAATGCTAGATAAACATGTCTGTGGATGTAAGATAATACACATACACCTTCAGCACACAGGCCATTCTGTTGAACTAGAGGTTTTGTATTTTCCATTGAGTGCTGAATTTATATGAATGGGGTAGAACAAATCAAAGACAGTAACTACTTGATTTTTTACTTTTCCAGCATTTGTGCTTTGAATTGGTTTCCATTGTTTTGAGCATTCATTGTACTGCCAAGTTACCAGCTGGTCCATTGAACTGATGACAGGTTACTCCTGAAGCGTGTTAGGGGAGGTTTTTCTTATATTTGGTTGTCTAGTTTGATCTTCAAAATACAATCCTCAGATGATTATTCTCTGTGGAAAGCATCAGCAGATTGTTGGAATCTTTTCCCCTGTAACTTGTTTTTTGTACTGTAGATGAATTTGGAAGAAGGCTAAGAAGAATGTTTAAGGCTCTTATAAGCCACTAACTTCCCTTTTATAAAGAGGAAATCGAGGTAAAGAAAGTTGGGAGGGAATATACATTGTCAGAACTATTTTTTTGCCTAGAAACTCCAGTAGTCCTTGGCTTGAAGGCAAATTTTGCATTTAGTGAGGAGCAACTTCTTTATACATGAAAACCCACACATACTTGATAAGTCAATGTAGACAGATCACACGTTTTGAAATTCCAGAATATAAATGCCCTGAAAATGTCATTTTCTCTGAATGTGGAGTGGAAGGAGATATCTTCCTGCCATTGCAGCTCTGTGCTGCTGTGACTGTACACAGTCTACACCCCCACACTGGATGAGTTGTGTGCTTTTCCAGTTCTCTTTCTGTCCCTTGATCCAGCAGTTTGCAAAAAGCTAACTGGATATTATGCACAGGGAACAAGGCAGAGCTGAGGCAGACGCTGGAAAGATGCATGGCAAACAAAGTGAGAAACTTAGACTGTGAGTTGGACTGGGGGACAAAATTGGAAATTTGGCATAGAGCTTCTGTCAGAGACTTTTAAATGTTTTTGGGCAAGAAAACATTTAAACCAGGAACCTCTGAGAGTAGCCAATGGTCTTGATCTCTTAAGCCACTTGCACAGTGGTGTAGAAAGTGGTGAAATTTAAAAAAAAAAAAAAAAAAGCAGAAATGACTCTCAAAAGAAGCTTTAGTGCCAGCAGGACAGCAGCAACTTCTTAGGCAGTGGTAGTGGGGAGCAAAGCTGAAGGAGGTACCTGGAACAGATACAGAGTTTAAAAGACAACTGAATACCTAGTGAGACAAGAAAAATATAATCAAGCTATCAGAAAGGGAAAATGAGACTAGTTAACAAGACTACTGGGTGAGAGAGAAGGCAATGTGGCTGTGAGTGGGCAGCAGTGCAGAAAAGTAGAGAAGGGCTGGTTATGCAAAAGAACTGGGAGTAGGATGAGAAATTAGAATACTTTTCTGGGACTAATGAAGTGAGAGGATGTGTCTTAGGAGCAACCAGGAGTAGAGCAGAGGCATTTGAGGAGCATGGGCACACTGAATCAAGTTTGGAGAAGGTGGGGAACAAAAAATTGAAGTCTGTTTCAAATAAAGCACACTTTTCTAAAGAACCTGGCACTGGACCTGAGATCCAGGGCCTCTTACATACAATAGTATGCTATTGTTTCCAATAAAGGCCAGGTGCCCATGAATTTGCAACAGATGTCACCTGTGTCAGTTTTCTCAATTTAGACAAGGCAATAATGAGGACACGGCAGTTTGATCTCCTTTAGGTGTGATTGCACCTGATCAGAGACTCAGGAAGGGTATCTGATTCATACCAAGACCTCTGACACCAGATATACATTAGGGTTAAATAAAAGCTTGTGTGTTACAACATACTACAGTAAATAAATACACTACAATGTGTTCTACACCAGTGTCTAGAATATCCCCTTAGATGTGGGAAACAGCTGAAATTATTAAACCATAACCTGTACTGTAATGCCTGTGTTAAATGGCACTCTTTGGCATGAAAAAACTCAAGTGATTTCTGCTGACTCTTCTCTATTCTGGCTAAAACAGTTAAAACATTCAGCTGAAGTAGCATCAAAACTTGTTCCCTAGGTTTTGTACCTACTACCCAGAAGTGCATGTCCATGAATGCCCATCTGTTAAGTCTGAAGCTTTTTCTGCTTCTCTAGTTCAACAAATACAGGTCCATTTGACACAATAGGAAATAGGTTCCACTAAAAGTTTGTGAATAGACAAGTCTGTGAATTCTGGTCTTAGATATTGTGCAGGGAACATGAGGCTATAGAAACCTACAAATGGACTGGGTACAGTATATGCAGTCTGGGGTGTTGGTCTATCCAGCTTTAAACCAGTGCTTTGCTTTGCACTGATACTCAGTGCTTTCATCCCTTGTCTTCCAGAGCCTGACATGTGCTTTGGTTTCCAGGAGTACCATATGAACTTCACTATACCTGATGCAGTAGCAGCTATGCTTGGGGTGGATACAGTAGTGCATAAGTCTGACTATTTTGAACATTTAGGCTCTGGGGTTCAGACTGAGCACCCAAACATTGTGAGGGCTCCACGCCTGAGCTCTTTGTCTGTCAGAGGGAATTAACACCACTCCTGACATTGCCCAAGGCTGCCCTGCACATAGTGTGTGTGAAACATCCAAATTGTATTTTGAAGAGCACCAGAGAAAAACCTTTAAGGAGATTAAACTTCAGAAGGGTTTGTTTTATGTGCAGTGTCTGAATCCAAAACCTGAAAATGAGGAGAAGGAAAGCAGTCACAGTCAGCTCATTAAGTGAGGTGGGGGGGNGAGAATGTAACTGTAAAATTGGATAATATATCATCTTGTAGATGTGCATGATATTGAGTACTCTAGCATTAATTTCTTCATTTCCAAATTTTTGACTGTTAGACATTGTGATCTGTTAATATAGTTCTGCATTTATTTTTTTATATATAATTTATAATCTGACAGATGGTAAGCTTTTGCAATTATTATCCCTTTATTTCCTCAGAATGCGACCTAGTAGTTTTTGGAATATATGCCTAAGGGAAATGTTGGCTATTTCAATGGTTGTGTAAGTTAAAACTGTAGCATACCATATAATGCAAAGGACAATTCTATAGTGATAAGTCAGAGGACCGTATGACTTCATAGGGTTTTTTCTATTTGTGCTTTCTGTGGTACTGGAAAAGAGAGTTAGCATTTCTCTGTGTTATCCTGCTGCTCTGCCTCAGGGAAAGACTGGAGTTGGACAGGATAAATTAATTTTCATTTGGACTGTGTCTCTCTCCCTTTCTCCCAGCATCACATTTGAAGTTGCTGTGTTGTGTGATCAAAAGGCATGTGATGCAGAAAGGCAGTCAGCCCTGCTACCATCAGCACAACTGTGTACAATACAGATGGTACTAGGGATTATGGAGATACTATCTGACCAGTAAAGAGAAGAAAAGCATCCAGTCTTTAATAAAATGGTTGTATCAATGGGAGTGGAAAAACATTTGATCAGTGTAGGCAAGGTAACACTTAGTAAAAAGCTTAAGGATTAACTTCTAAACTCTAGGTGATGTGGAGAAAGGAAAAAGGAAAATATTTACTTCCTGAAAGCAAATGCATTTTCTTCCCAGGGCACCAAATAACCCACACAGAAAAATCTTCCTTTGGTTAACATGCATTGCTAACTCCAGAAATAGTGCCAAGTTAGTCAGAGAGAATCAGCCTTCCCAAAATTAGACCCTGCCTACTTATTGTCTTTGGAGTTAAGCAATGAAATTGAGCGCATCTCAATTTGTATGATTGGATTTTTTTCCCTTCCCCTTCCCCTTCCCCCTCCCCTTCCCTTTCTCTCCATCTTCAGTTGCAGCACCCTTCAGTTGCAGTCTCTCTGTATCATGTGTCTGGACCCTTTTTTCCTCTGTAAACTCAGAACATTCAGGTTTTGGTCCAGTTGGCAGGACTGCTGATACATGAACTGTTCTCAGTCCTCCTGATGTGCCTGGAGCTGCCTGAAGGAAAAAAATGTTGCTGTATGAACAGGATAACTAGCAAGGGATAATCTTGGCAAAAATAATTTATATTAGCATTGTGAAATTTGACATGATTTCTTTGATTACCTGTTCTAGAAAGAATGTATTTCTTAACTGCAGAAATGTCTGTAAAGCCTACTCCAGTTAAGTTTTGGAAAATATTTGTCATTCTGATGCTGTTTTCAGGTGCTCACAGCTTCATGGAAACATTCAAATTTCGTTTTTCAACCCTGCTTAGCTAATGACAGCTGAAGACACAATGCCTTCTGCTGGTAATCATGTACAGGGATGTGGTGTTGTGGAGAATACAGTGTTCTACAAGTTGAGAAGAAAAGTAGGAGCTTTGATCACTTTAATTTAATAGACACAGACTATTTATTTTTCTCCTTTACTAAAGAAGAAATACTCTGCATATTAGGACTAGGTATCTACTACTTAGCTAATGCCAGATCATGAGTCTAATTGCCCTAACCACATCTCCACTGTTCTGTTCTGTCTTCTTACAACAGCATAAAACTTGTCTATATAAAAGCAGAGTCACAAAGATGAACCTAATGAAGCAATAATATTGCTTTCTATTCTAGAAAGTCTCCACAGTCTTCAAAAAAAGCTGCCTTGTGGGTTCCATTGTTCTTTCATCCCATGGCACACAGTTGTCCAGCCTTTGTCTTCAAACTTCTCTCTGCCATGTAGGTGAGTACACATATCTGCTCTGTCTTTTCTTCAGCTTCCTGAAACTGGAAGGGAGGACAGGAAACAGTTCCCCCTGAATGGACCAACCAAAGAAGTGTTTCCCATGGATGACACCACTCAGTTCTGCAGGACTCAAAACCCCATTTAGTATTGTCATTGCAAAATCGTGTTTATCAGGGAATTCAACTGACTGGCTGAGAACTTTTTGAAATTGTCTATTATGTGGCTTTGAACAGCTCACATGTTCTTTTCAATCTAGATGAAAAACATCTATAAACCCTCTGCAAATTTACTTTAATATTGCAGCTGATAACAAAGAAATCTATGCAAGAGAGAAACACACTTCTGCAATTGTTCCAAAACGGTATTCTCTTTGGCAGTCTAGTTCAGACTGCTCTATAACAAGTTATTTTGGAGGCTACCTGATCTAACAAAACCTAAAACAGTTGCTCCTTAAATGCTTGTTGTCTAACAAGTGCCACCCTTGGTAAAGGGAACAAGTTTCTCCTGTACAAGGTAACATGAAATGAATTTGAAAAATGATCTGCCACTTGTGTTTGTGGGAAAAATCTATTGGAGCTTTGTCATGGTCAGCAGGGAAGATAAATGGCAGCTGGGACTTGAGTCAATCAGTGTTGAAACACACCAAACCAATTAAATAAATGGAAACATTTAACAGAGCCTGCATCAATAAATACAGATGAATATTAATGCAGACCTGTAAGATTTGGAGTGGTGAGGAATAAAACAGTGTAAAGAATAGAAAATGCTTAGAGGGGAAGAGTTTCACTACATTTCTGCTGCTGATCACCCAGAAGGATTTGGCCCTGAAAGGAAGACTGTGCTAGGACATGTACAGATAAGATGGAGCTGTATTATTTTTCCACAATATATGTTTTACCTTTCTCTCCTATTTTTCAGCTATAATCTTCACATAACCTTTATATGTTTTGAGTTTGTGTTGTTTATATTATTGACTCATAATAGAGAACACATATGAATTCTTATTTTTAATTACATGATCAAGGCAAAGTTCATGACTGGATTTTGAAATGTACAGCACCACAGGATAGTTAATATAAATATGGGCACTGCCTTTTCCCTAGGTCAATTCTTCAGTGGGTGGCAATTCCTTCTAGCTGTGTATCTATCTGTGACCATCCTTGTGGCTGGGGAAGTTTCTCTGGACTAGTTAACTTTCTGAATTTTCCCAGAGACCTTGTTTATAACTTAAGAAGACAAGGTTGTTGATGATGACAGGAATCTTAGGACTGCAATTGGGCAGCTCTTAAGAGATGTGTAAGTTTAACTAATGCTGTAGATGTATCTTTTAAGAGCATGAGAAAGTACTGGGCAATGCTTAAAGGTGGTCTGACTGTGACAATAAGGAGTACTGGGGTGAAATACAAGTACTGAGGATTAGCAAGTGGATACAAAGATATTAAAATTCTTACATCAAAGAAAGGGGTACTCAAAAACAATTTATAGAGTCTGGTGGGCTGGAAGAAAGAGCATGTTATTCAGATTAGAAATTTTGCAGAACTTTGGAAAAAAAATTAATGATTATAAAAATCATGGGGCATTTTTTGTCTTTCAAATGGCTGAAAAGGGGAATACATATTTAGACTAAGAAATGGATAACTTGTGTCTCTTCTACTTCCTGGCCACAGCATTAGAAACTGAGACATATACACACACACACACACAAGACTTTGAAAATATATGAAATTTTCTTAAGAACTTGATTTCTGCATGGCAACCAATTATCTTTGGGGTGCAGCTTTCTTTCATAGGGGAACACTGCTGGAAGGGCTCTAAACAAGCTTCCTTCTATAGAATACCAATTGAATTCAAGTGTCCCTCTGAGCTGGGATGTGTCCCTGAAAGACAGGAGAAACAAAGCACAGCAACATGCAGTTAAAATCACCTTGCTGTATCTCTGCTTCAGTAAGTTGGTGGATGGTGAGACCTCAGAGAGGTTCAGCTCACTGCTAAGGGGAATTGTTCAGCTGAGTGAGAGCAGACAGGAAAACAAGCAAACAAACCACCATCAGCAACAACAACAATGAAAACTGCTTCTTCTAATTACAGACTGAACTAAAAAGGATCAAAATTTACTCTCTGCACCTGATGTAGTTGCTTATAAAACTGTATATTCTACACTAACATAATTTGGAGCAGTTTGAAATTTCATTTCTCTTTTTTAATTCCGAGAGGCACCTTTTTATTGCTTTACAATGACATGAACATCAAAATGTTCAATATTTTTAGAAGTTAAGTAGGAAAATAAGTTTGGTTGCTGCCTTCCTCTCTTTCCCAGGAGAGCAATGGAGCACCTGCATATAAAAAAGATCACAGCTTTGACCAGTTATCAGAAAAGAGGGGGAAATACCCATTACTTAGCAAATAAATAGGTTTTAAAATTAAAATCTAGTGATGTTTTAAAATTAAAATCTAGTTTTCTTTTTAATAAGAAAACTGAATATGCCAAAAAGACTGGCATAACAAACACAACCACATTGTCTATTGAATTTTGACCCCCTATTTTATCCTTAGGACTCTTGAATTGGCCTACTGTAACTCAACAACACCACAAAAATAAACATAACAATTCTTTTGGTTTTAGACATCCTTTAGTTTTCAGGCCAGGTAAGTTTTATCAAGGTAACCATTCTGATAGAATATAAATATGTTCTTAATCATGTTGTGAAAATCACTGCAGAAATGTGCTGGTTCGTTGTCCTATTCTTGCTGTGCTTCACAGAGCTAATATATTATATTGGCATGAACACTTGTATAACATCATTTTTGCTAGGGGAATTCTGAAATTTCAACTTTTCTTGCATATTCTAAACATGCAAAATATTCTTTAAAAGGACAAGACAGCAAAAAGTTTCTCTTTACTATCTCTCCTTTGGCATATTAGATTTTTATTTTGTTTTGTAACTTGTGTGCGTAGTCATCTGTGTGATGACTCTTGAAATGAGAAAAAGAATTAAAAGAACACCATTGTCGACTCTGAGACTAGCAGAAGTCCCTTCTCAGCCAGTCCTCAGGTCTGTGCCTTCCCTGACTACTCATAAGATCAAAGAAGACCCAATTTAAATTAAGAGGCTCTAATAATCTCTTAAGACTTTTCCTAATAATTGCATCCATATGTAGGAATAGGAGAAATTTATAGGTAATACTCTATGCTTCATAACAGATAAGAATGGATGGGAATGTCAACTGGTTTTTGTGAAAATAATCCCCCAAAATGTCCATCTGTCAATTAAGGGATTTCCTCAGAAAGTGGAAGGGAGCAGCTGAGAGTATAATTGTAACATGCTATAGAATGATGGAGTTACTTGGTTTGGAAGGGATCTTAAAGATCATCTAATTCCAAATGCCCTGCCATGGGGGTATAATTTCACTTTAATTGTCTAGTTTTACAATTTCATGCTATAGATTTTCATTACTGATTCCCAACTATAGATGAACTTAAACTACATAATTCTTAGGGTGTCATTAGAGTGTCTAGATGGTGAAGGGTGGCTTATACCAAGTGACACTTGAAGGTGCTATCAATTTCTTTGCACTATTGAATTGTTTCCTTAAAAGAAGAAGATAAAACCCCATATTCACCCTACGTGATAGCACAGAATAAGCAAGGATTTTTTTGTTATGGCTGAAAAGAACCCCTGCTCTGGGTGCTGCTGGGAATAATGGAGTTTTGTTGGCTCTGCATGGTGTATCCATTTGAGACACTGGGATGGGAATTTCACTATTATTAGAGTTCCTGTGTTACCAACATCTCAAAAAAACCCTGAGCCAAAGCAGTGGGAAAATGCATACCTCACAGTCACATTAATAGGTAAGAATTTTTAATTTTAGAGCAGTGACAAGCAGACAAGCAGCATTTTTAAATGTTTTGTGCTTGCTAAAAGGCAATTGGGTTATCAAAATAAGGTTCTTATTAGTTAAGCCTTGTAGCAGCTCAAGCAGACAGTTTTACCCAATCAGGATGTGAGAGGAATTTCTCCAAAGAACTCGAAAAATAAGCCCAGTGTCCTGATTCCCAACATCATGTGCTGCAGAGTAGAGGTATCCCAGGGGCTTCCTGCAGCAAGTGACAGTAAATTATTTTTCTGTTCATTACCATATTAAATAAAATAGTGCTTTACTCTCCTATTCAGAGACACTTTGCTGGATCATTCAGCATAATTAGTTAAAAATATACGATTTTAGCAGAACATTGCTGACTAATTTCCTAGCTTAGAAGACACAGGTGTGTGAGGATAAAAGCTTTCTTTGTTTGAATAAACAGAAAATGTCTCATAGCTTTTCAAATAACTTCCTTTAAAAGAATCTAGGTAAATGAAGACAGAAGTACCTGTTCAATATTTATTCATTGAAAAGCAGGGAGGTTTCTGCTCTGTGTTGTTTTTGAAACAATGTTAGAAGCTGTCCTAGTATAATGGTAATGAGCCTAATGAATTGTCACTGGAGATGAATTTGGTCCTGGTATCTCTGTTTTCACCTGCCAGAAAAAAAAATGTTTTTAATCTAACTCTACATATTAATCACTCACAGACAAGGAGACAACTCCTGGAACAATTCTGTCTTCTTTATATGGACTTTCTAATTCAGCTTGTTATATAATGAGGGGAAAGGAAAGTCAAGATCACTCAATTTTTGTAATGACTTTGAATTAGTTCCACAGATTTTTTTCAGGTTTACCCCCAAACTCAAGAATTTCTAGCTGGATTAATCATTGTCTGAGAAAATGCATAACTTTAAAAGTATATTTGGAGCATGGAAAAAGAAAAAACACCTTGGAAATTTATTAGCTGAGTTGTGTACAAATGGTTGCTTTAAAAGAAATATGGGTTACTTTTAAATATCTTCAATACTCTGACTTTCAGATTGGTGGAAAAGTGCTGTGTTCATGCTCTGCCTAGACAGGCAAGATACTCCTGCCAGCCCTGAGAGAGTGGCCCTGCAGTGTCTGGGCAAAGGGCCTGGGATCTCTGGGCTGGCAGTGGCCAGGGAGGTGCTCTGGAGGCAAGGCTGTGCTCTCCTGCCTTCCCTCTGACCACACCTGCCTGCACCAAACCCTCTGGCATGTCTGACAGGCTCCAGCTCCCTGTGCCCTGATTAGAGGGAAATATGTTGACTTTAAAAAGCAGTCTCTTCTGTCTACATTTACCATGGCCTAAGACTTTTCTTGGAAAATATGTAACTTCCACAGTTTCATGGCTTCCAAATTCAGTATTGATAGCATGCATCTCCTAGAGAGCTTTAATTTAAGACTAATTCTGCCAGGTAGCCTAATTTGGCAGTTAGATTAAAGAGATCTTTCTTTAATCAGTAACATTTCTCTCATTAATGAAAACTTGTCTTTATCGGATGCATTGACTTACAGACCTAGTGGAAATTATTTGTTGTTTTGGCTTGTTCTAAAAACGTCTCATTATATAACACAGATTTCAAGATACTGCCATTTTGAAAGTGCTGTATTTTTGTGGTTTCTTTTTTCAAAGACAGGTTGGTTTCTCTTCCCTCACCACAATGGAATAATTGGTGGGCTGGCATGAATGAGTCGTGAGCTGCATACATCAGAGCTACTTAAGTCAACTTAAAGTCCTTCAAACCTCAGTTGATAATTAGAAATGAGAGTATAGGCAGGGTCCTCAAATCCTGATTAGAAGTCACTTAAAATAATTACTGAAGGAATGAGTGCAATTTTAAATATTCTCACCCTGGTAGGCTAATCCTCGTTGGTGAGCAGAAATCTCCATAAAATATGCTTGAATTTGATAATGTAAAATTTCAGATTATGTGTTTAAAAAAAAGTCATTGCTCAGATATACAAAATAGCCCCAAGCAGATGGAAATAAATGTCAGCAGTAAGTTAACAGTCATATAGTGTTTAACATTAGGTGCTATATTCTCTATTACATTATATAGAATTGCTATTATTACATTGTATTTAATAGTGGAAATATTACTTTGATAAACCAGCTATATTTAGGCCTAACTGCCCTAACTTTTTTATCATTCATGACATTCACTTGCGAAACACCCATGTGATTTCATTATGTGAGTCTATTTGCACCCTCATCTCCTCATGTTTTAACCTGAATTTTCCCCCATGTATGCAATTATTTCCTCCTTTTACTTTTCCTGTTTTGATTTCTGCATTTGTGAGACACTGATTGAGAATCACAGCTGTTTGGGAATGAGGTTAAAAATATCTGCTTGGGCCCACAGTAAAGCTTGAGGACTGCTTTTATTTTTGGAGACCCCTTGTATTTCCCAAAAATCTTCTGAACAGTAACATACACATTATGGAGTACTGCCGTCATCCCAAGGCAGCCTTCCATAAAGTATTGACCATTAGTGCACTATCTGTCCTCCTGCATCACTCACATGATTCATCAAGAGCCAAGAAGGAACAGTTTGATTTTTCTGGCTAGTACACAATCATCTTTAATGTATTTGCTGAGATTTAAATTCAAAGCCAGGTATTTCAAGGATTTCAGATAATACAATGTCATTAAAAGCTTTTGTGTCTTCATCAAGAGCTGTAGTTTAAGCCATATGTATCCTACACCTTCCTATTATGACTGGTTTTTAGGGTTTTTTTGTTGATTCCCACTTGCTCTTGCTTAGAATTCACATTGCCTTGGGAATAGATTTGCAGCTTTGTCCTGATCTTGTCATTGTGTAGATGGCAGAGCAGTACTGCAATGATCTTTTACTTTCATAGTAAAACAGTTTTCACTTTTTCTCCAAGTCTGTGACCTATCAGGATTTCTAAAGGGGAAAAAAATTGAGTAACTCTTTCTCTTCCTGCCAATAGAAATGAGAGCAGCAACTTAGATTTGTGCTCCTACTGAATTTTATTTTTTGAAATTATATTTATGTAGCACAGAATGAGAAGAGAACTTCTTCTGGAGAGATATTCATCCTAGTAGATAGATGTTCATGCTCCTTTCCAGGAGGACTGTGTCTGTCTGATGGTTCCACATGCACACCTCTTGTCACAGATGTTTCCTGTCAGCTTTGTGCTGACCCATTCTGGTGTTGTGCAACAGGAGGCCAGGAAAGCATTGGCAGGATTGCATGCATATGTCCAGAAGTTCCTTAAACCTGTGGAAGGATCTTAAAGTATGTGTATTTTTCTGACCCAAGAGCCAAACTGACTCTCAGAAACCTGCAGCCTAAGGATGTCAGAACACAGGTTTGGATCTTCCATTTTTGGGGAGTGTGCCAGTCCACAGAGGGTGACCATGAAAAGTTGTGGCTTTGAGCTGGTGGCACTCCTCGTGCCTTTATGTTGTCCAGGAAAGTGGAGTCACCATCCTTGGATGTGTTTGGGAAACAACTGAATGTGGCACTTGGTGCTATGGTTATGTTGACATGGTGGTTTTTCCTCAAAGTTTTTCCTGCAAAGTTTGCACTTGATCATCTTGGAGTTTTTTTCTAATCTAAGTGATTTTATGGTTCTGTGATGTGAGAAGCTAACATTTCTAATCATTTAACTTGCTTATGGAGAACTCTAGGTCAATCCAGTGAAGGAGTACACAAGAAAATGTTAATTCTTTATTTAGGGTTTGTTTAAGCTTAGATAGGTTTATAACAATTTTTATAATAGAATCAAAATTACAGGAACCAAAAAACATGCCCATTTTCCTTTACCAGGAACTTCTCACCATGCACAAACTAGTTTTAATTCATGTATCTTATTGATCTCAATAGAGGAAAAAACAGTGCTGCAAACTTCCTTGGCTGAATAAGGAAAGGTTACTTTTTAGAGGAACAAAGTAGAAATGTGTGTGTTTAGTGGAAGACTATGTTGGCTATATATTTATGGACCTTTACATCACTTAGGTACTTTTCCTGCCCTTGAAAATATAAATGCTCAAAAGTTCTTTGTAGAGTAGGTCATAAAAGACAGTGGTCAAACAGGAGTAACACATGGGTGCTGAAGCTCTTAGCAGTATTTATTTTACCTTTTAAAAAAGATATTTGATTTGTAGTTAATCTCTAACTTCTTTTTTCTTTTGAGATTACTTTGAAAAAATAGAGGAAGATAAACTACGTATCAAGTTATGACTGTTTTTAAAAATTAGGTAGAATGTTGTGAATTTGTCAGAATATTCTGATCATTTATTCTGCATGCTATCTTAGTTTGAAAATCTCAGGATGAAATATCTCTTTTTCCTCTATTATCTGAAGCTGTCTACTTCTAGGAGATCCATGCTGATGTTGTCATAGGAGGATGATACAACAGGAAGTATTTTCATTCTTGGTTTGTTACAGAAACGAGTTTGAATTTCTTTTTAAAGACCGATAATAAACATGCACAAAAATGCGCTCTATTCCTATGAAATACTGAGATCAAATTGTGAGATTAATTTTATTTTTTTCTTCCCTCAGCTTAATGGGTATAGTAAGTACTAAAGTGGTCCTTCACAGAGCACAGCATCTCAATTTAATGGGCATATGGCATAAGGTCAGCTTTGGAAAATTGCCATTCTTACATTGTTTCTTTGCCAAAACATTGCCATTGAATTTTAGAAACCCTAATTTAGAGTTTTAAATACAAAATGTCAGGAATTTATCGGAGGAAGCCTTGTTGATGAAGCTTTTATATAAGATCTGTTATAGCTGAGAATCCCCAAATATCACTTTTGTTGTGGAGCCAGCTTTTAAACTAAACCCCACAGTGTTGGCTAGACTATGCAATTCCCAGTGGAGCAATAATGAGACAGAGAGGAAAAAAAGTCCCTGTTCCACTCTGTGCCCAGCTTCTGCATCTGACCCTCCATTTAGTGCCTCACATAGAGTGTACCTGGCTTACTTTCAAGCCTTTACACAAACATGTCATTTTCTGCAAAAGGCTTCAGTCTTGCTGGCTGCACCGTAGATTCCCAACACCAATTCACACCTGTAACACCCAACAAACTGGACATGATGTTTTTTGGGTGGCTTCAGTTGTTCCTGCCAGCCAGGAGGACACCATCAGAGCATGGCCAGTGTAACTCCACACAAAATGCACTTAACATCTGCACAAACCTTCACCTCCAGCCTGGGAACATGTTTGGTGGTAAAGTATCATTTCATTCCTGACTTATTTGAACGTATGACCTGTGCTTGTTGGCAGAAATGAAAGTTTTGATCCGACACAAGGGGTGAACAGGTTTTGACTGTCGTGTACCACCAGCAGAGATCACCACATACAAAGAGTGCTTCACAATTAAAGACATTGCAGCCCCCCCATGGTATTACATGCTCTAATAGAGGAAAGCTCCATAAGAATAAAATTCTGAGAAACTGAAAAATCCTATTTGCTATGCACAAAGTTGCATTTTAATATATGCTCAGGTGTCCATGAAAATTAATGAAATGTCAGTTTGAGAGCTGGAAATATATTTTTAGATAATATTTTAATATGAGTGAGTGAAGATAAAGTACATACCATGTAGTTGGATAAATAGAAAAGTCTGCTGCACTGACTTGCCAAGCATATATGCAAATAATTGCACTGAAGTGGAGCAGTACTTAGACCACCTGAGAATTAATACCATGTTTAGTAGGATGCATGGGAAAATGGATACACTGCTTCACCTGTGAGATGTATTCTTATTTCCATAAGGGCCAAAATTATGAGGAATTACTGAAAGAGATTTCAGCACCTTCTGTTTGGTACAGTGTGATGATAGTGTGCTAATGGAAATCAAACAGTATGAGTTGAAAGTAGCTGTAATCTTCATGCCTGTTAACAGTTGTAAAATCACTGACATTAACTGTAATATCATTCAGGATGGAGTTTAAGACATTGGTGGGCAGATGAAGGAAAGGGACATTAATTCTCATTTTCTTTGGAAAACTGCATGTAGACCTTCGCTTTGGCTTTCATGCCTTCTCTCACACTAAAAAGAAATCTCAACCTTTTTATTATGATTATTAGTCATTTTAATAGTAGTGGCAGTAGTAGTTGTAGTAGCAGCCACCAATCTCAACTATATTTGGCAGAAAACTGAAGCTATCACAATTATTTAACTTTGCCAAGTCTTATGGAGCTGTGACACTGTTGCAGTAGGCCCAGTAAAGAAAGGCTAATGTTAGCTCACCAAGCAATGCTTGGTCTAATAAACAGCCTCCATATGCTTTGGTATTTCTTGTACCTTCTAACACAGCAATCACCCACAGGGCACTGACCTGTAGGAAGACAGACCATTTGGTTTGGTGGCTGCTGAACTAGTTTTTTAGTTCACAGGGGATGTTGCTCAAAAATTTAATCTTAAACTGTCAGTAGAAATATTGCATTTTTGCAATATGTTGTGAAATGGCTGGGTGTTTATTTTATTTTATTTTGGTTTATTTTATTTTATTCTATTCTATTCTATACTATTTTATTTTATCTTAAAACAACAACGTATTTATAAGTGACTGGTTGAAAAATATGCACAACACTTCCATTCTTTCCTAACAGAGAAAAGCAAGTTTCCACCTATTTCTTTTCTGTCTGAAGCTGTAACTCTGGTTTTGTGGTAATAATTCTATTTTAAATACTGATATACAGAGCTATTTCCATGAAATTCAGCATTAGGAGTGTCAGGGAAAGAAATGGTGAAGAATACAAGATGCAAAACTCTTGCCAAGCAGGGTGAGTCTTTAACAGTCTCCAGAAGCTGGTAGTTGAACTTTGAAGTTTGGGTACACTTCAGCAGGCAAAAGCTGTGCTCCAGCAAACTCCAGACTAAGTGGCACTAATGCTAAATGCACATTGCCCACTTCTGTAAAAAGAGCAGTGAAAAAAAAAAAAAACTCAAAATCACACTTGCTTAAGGATTTAGGAAAAAAGGTGACTTGTGGGTAGATGAGATTTAAGCATCATATAAATAAATGAAGTTTTCTGAGGAAACTTGAATCTCCTTAAGAAATGGAATTGACACAGAAGATTCAATAAGTCTTAAACCAACAAAGGACCCCATTGCAATATCTCATTGATAAGGCATTCTGGCTCTATGTTATCTTTACTTTTAGGGAATTTCTATGATGAGTCAGGTACATTAATGTAAATTATTTCAGTATAATTTTCTCTTTTATGTCTCACAGGAATTGACTCACAATGATAATTAAATACATTTACTCAAGGAAAAAAGGCAGGTAAAAAGAGAGTGATATTCCACATCCATTAAATATTGCCCAGTTTTAACAGGAATGGATTTAGCAGCATATGAATCTCATTTACTATGAAGTGTAAGAAGATCTGCAGGTTCAGCAGTTAGGATTCTTGACAATATCCAGCAATCATACTTGTAAATCAAGTTACTTTTCTTCTCAGTGTTCTTTACAAGAAGCACTTTTCAAGAGATGCTGTTTTGATATTTATTTCAGCATTTTTAAAACAAAGCCTCAGGTTGTGAAATCATATGCATGTCTCTGGCTTTTTCTTCAAATTGACAGCCAGTGCATCTTTTCAACAAGTCTCAGATAGTTTATAGTTAGCTGGCCATGTTAAAGATTTAAACTCTCCCTTAATGTTTGCCCTTCTCAAGGAAAGATAGTTTGCTACATCTTGCTCTCCTGCAGACTGTACATCCTTTCTCCTGACAAATGGAGCTAGTGCTGTGCTAAGCTTTCAGTCCTGCTGCCCCTTACTTTATTTCCGGATAAACAGAAGCAATTTACCTGGTGGCCAGGTAAATGTACACGTTAAGCTTTGTCAGAAGGAAGATGTGACAGTCAAAAGAATTGCAGTGGGTACAGAAGTATATGCTGTCCTTGGCCATGTGAATTCACAGATCTCCTTTCCTGGCTTGTTTTGATAAGTTTAGCACAATTCAGACCCTGTATGTGATGTGGGGCCATAGGACTATTCCTACAGTGTTCAGCTGCTAGCACTTTGTTAGAAATTCACTTACAGTTTCTGCTGGTTAGCATCTTTCTTTCATGTCTGTACTGCTGGAAGCCCTGAGGCATAGGCCTAAGGCAAAATAATATTCTATCCTTGCTGGAATCAGGAAAGTGAGAATCTCCCAAGTGAAGATAGTTTCCGTTTCCTTCCTTTTTTATCTTTAAGTTTTGTTCTTTTGGCCAATGTAGTGCCAAATCAGTAAACTGTGGCACATAACTATTATTCAGGTGAAACACCTTCCACCTTTCTGCATTGTTTTCTCCCATTCTTTTTGTTTTGTTTCTTCCATTCATTTTGTTTCTTTCTTTAAATCTTCCTTAAGAGGCTTTCAGAAATCCATTTAGTTTGACTCAGTCTGAAATATAAATAGCAGGCAGATCACTGTCCCAAATATCATCTGTGCAACTCTCTTTAGCACTCGAACAGCATCCGGTATGTGCCTGGCACCGGCACAGAGAGAGGAGTCTCTGCAGACTAAGCTGATTTAGACACACGTCATGAGACCAGAATGTCAGCAATTGCCAGTTTACACAATGAAGAGCTCCTATCTGGTAGTGAAGGAGAAAATTTCGTGATAAATTCCCACAGAGTAGGTCTTAATATAGGTCATGTATATTTTTACTGTGTCACAAGTTAACTCCTTAATGACTCCTGCAGTAACACATTTGTCTGGCTGTACCCAAAGATCAGAATTCCCAGAGGGAGAGGTCTGTATCACCGTTAAAGCATCTGTGGTATCTACCAGACCTTTCACGTAAAGTTTTTTAAGAAGAAGAAAATGGACCAATTTAATTACTGTGAGTTTAGCACATTTCACCCCTGTTTCTGTTCTATGGTATGTCTTAATTTATCAAAAATACTACCTGGAGGATAACCTGTGGACTCTTATCTCACTTATGCTTCTGCATGGTTCAAGATGAGGTCACCACCTGTCTTGGAGTTGTAAATCCTGGCCGAAAAACATGCAAGCTCAACCTGTTTGTGTCAGTATTTAGTTTATCTATGCAGATATGGAAAGATTATATGTAGGACTGATAGCATTCAGGAGGTATTTTTATCAAAAATAGATGGTTGGAAATATCACTGACAAATTTTACAACCAGGTAAAATTTCCATCAAATTTCTGCTTTAGCAAGAGATTTAATTTTTAAAAAATCCTCTAACAATATTTTCTAACTATGCAATAATGTCTTAGACTTTATTTAATTTAATTATATTGCATCATCTATATAACAAAATCGCATGTGGAAAAAGTTCTACTTTTTTTATATCTCTGAGTAGGAGTGTCTATTTTGGTAGCATGCTTCTAAAGAAATGTCTTAGGTTGCAAATGCAAGATGTGGCCGAGGGTGTGTATTTTATTGCCATCTGTTAGAGGTGGGGCAGTTATCTTCTGTTAATGGGCCACCTGTTAAAAGCAGGTGGGGCAGTTTTCTTTATGTCTTCCACCGCCCATCCTCCCTCTGGTGAGACATCTTCTGTTAATGGGCCATGGAGTCTCACTGCATGACTGCTAAAATTACATCATCCTCCCATGGGGAGGGGCCAAGCATTCCTATCTGGATGTAATCTGAGATTTGGAACACCACAGGCAGCCTTTTCCCACTGGATTCCCAGGCCTGTCTACACCACCACCAGACCTTCAGAGGAAAACACCACCCTTCTACAGGTCATTGCTTCAACAGAACCACATGTGACACTCTGGACTGCAGCCACCCTTTAATCAGNAGGTGCAGCAGTTATCTTCTGTTAATGGGCCACCTGTTAAAAGAAGGTGGGGCAGTTTTCTTTATGTCTTCCACCACCCATCCTCCCTCTGATGAGACATCTTCTGTTAATGGACCATGGAGTCTCACTGCATGACTGCTAAAATTACATCATCCTCCCATGGGGAGGGGCCAAGCATTCCTATCTGGATGTAATCTGAGATTTGGAACACCACAGGCAGCCTTTTCCCACTGGATTCCCAGGCCTGTCTACACCACCACCAGACCTTCAGAGGAAAACACCACCCTTCTACAGGTCATTGCTTCAACAGAACCACATGTGACACTCTGGACTGCAGCCACCCTTTAATCAGACTGCTACCAACAC
>VZRH01008052.1:1090246-1139354 GCA_013397555.1 Urocynchramus pylzowi
CCATGGAGTCTCACTGCATGACTGCTAAAATTACATCATCCTCCCATGGGGAGGGGCCAAGCATTCCTATCTGGATGTAATCTGAGATTTGGAACACCACAGGCAGCCTTTTCCCACTGGATTCCCAGGCCTGTCTACACCACCACCAAACCTCCAGAGGAAAACACCACCCTTCTACAGGTCATTGCTTCAACAGAACCACATGTGACACTCTGGACTGCAGCCACCCTTTAATCAGACTGCTACCAACACCCTGACCGGGTGTCACCCTGGTGTCAGGTCATATTCTCACTCTCTCACTGTTGTTTTGTATTACTGCTTGCTTTTTTTTTTTTTTTTTTTTTTTTTTTCCTTATTCATATATGTATTTCNTTTGTATTACTGCTATTTTTTTTTTTTTCCCTAATAAGTGACTTTTATTCCTACTCCCATATCTTTGTCTGAGAGCCCTTTAATTTCAAAATTGTAATAATTCAGAAAGAGGGAGTTTACATTTTCCATTTCAAGAGGCTCCTGCCTTCCTTAGCAGACACCTGTCTTTTCAAACCAAGACAGGGAAACCATCCATCTTTAAGTCAAATGTTTGAATTGGTGAAGATATCTCCATTAATATGGTTTGATTTGATTAGACTTCAGATTAAAATAGAAAAATTAATTACTTGTTTCAAGAGAGGCTTGAAAACATCATTTTTCTGTTCCTTTGTCATATCAGCAAGCCATGTTCAGCTGCCTGAAACACTTAGTAGGAGTCAAGTTTGAGTTTTGCCCTCAGCTGTCTGGAATAAACAGACTGAAGATCTGTGAGTACAGGAAGGGTGAGATAGGACATGTAGACATAGGCACAATGCTCCAGAACTAACAGCTGTTCACTTTCACAATAGTTTGGTCCTGTTAGCTCTTCATTTTTCAGTGTAGGAGATACGTTTGCTCTCAATTTTGTGATGGTCACACTAAAGTACTTGCATGAAGATTTATTATGTTGGTGAAAAAAGAGATTACTTTCTTTACAAGATAGATCCACAGGTAAAATGAATGTTGATTTTTAAATTTTCTTTCTTCGGGTCAAGTTTTGTCCTCAGAATTCAGGAGGTTTTTTCTGTGTAGCATTTTACTTCTCTTGGAGGATGCTATGAGTAAATGAACCTTATCATTCTAGTGACTATATCTTTAAACAGAGGTGTAAGGAAGAGATACTACAGCACCTTTGAATTTTAGAAGTGTAGTATATGCTACAGTTCACTTTGGAAAAAAGTGTACTATCTGCTAGAAACCATTTCAATAACTGAACTTTATTAAAAGTGTTCTTTTTTCTGATTATGATGCACTGCATCACAAATATAGTTTTTTATCAGTATTAATGTTTTCTACAAGCAGGTGAAGCAAGAAAATATATAAATAAAGTGGCATAAAGTAGGATTAAGTGGAATCACTCCTCAAGGATTATCAGAGCACCTTATATCTCATAGAGCCTTATATCATCATATCATGTGGAAACAGCTTCTGTTTTATGAGATTCTTTTTAATTTCTAACCCTTGCCCTCCTTCATTACAGCAGTTTTTTTGCTTGATATTAGTATTTTAACTACTTAGTAGCTTAAATTTAGCCATTTAGCCTTACGAGGCATTCAACTTCATACGTTTTTTAAAACATAATTTAACTATTAGCCACTACACCACTGTTTCATTTTTACATTTAAATAATATTTTCAATTTTCTCGCCAATTTATGTAAAATAGTAAAGGTCTTTAAACATGACACAGTTATTTTTTTCTCTTTGCAGTGATGTCTTTTAATAGGCCTTTTAACAGCAAGATGTTGCAATGTGTCCTGCACATTCAAGACTATAAATGCAAGAAGATATTTAGAAGATCATCTGGAAGAAGTATCAAATATCTGTCAATGCAGATACCATTTTTGATTAAATAATTTTTGGCCAAGACGAGTGTTTTTTCATTGTTGCCCTGGTGTCTAAGCAGGAGAATATCAAACCCATTTATTTGTCTGGGCCTGTGACATTAAAAAACCAGTTGTGACTATTAAAAAAGTGTTGAGATATAGTTGATAACTGGAGCTGGTTGAGCAGAGGTTTGCAATGTAATAATCTGTTCAGCATGGTAGAGAACTCGAACTCATCATCAAGGTAAATCTTAGTTTATCCAAGACTTAACACAGCTTAATTCTAGATATAATGGAAGTGCTCTGTGTAACACATCATAATGGTTTATCTGTATACTCAGTTGTCTAATATGCATTTGGCTGAGAGTAGGAAAGTAAATCAAGGCTGTATGTCTCTATACCAGGTCACTATCCTGAGTTCAAAGTGTTCCTTTCTGATGGAAGATTCTGATCCTTAAAGAGCCATCCATCTTTCAAAAGTTAAGATCAGTTGCCAATAATGTGATTTCCAAAAATGTCCAGTGCTGACACTTCCCTAAGAAATCTCTTGGCTTTCTTACCACTTCTTACAGGTAATTTCCATCACCCTCTCTCCAAATGCCCAGCCTAAGGCCTTGCTCTACATTTATGAAATTTTTTTTTCTTACTATGTCTTCTCCAAGCAATGAAGACAAGTTATGAGCACTGCCTAGATTTAAATGTTCAACAATTCTCATCATTGCTATTTGCATTAGGAAGCTTCCACCTGGTCAAGCTCTGTCCAGCAGGCTAAAAAAAGACAATTACAATGTCAGTGTTTTCTAAATAGCCACTTTTGCAGAAAATGGCTTTCCTTTTATCTAATAAAAGTGCAATTGAATGTAATTTTGTTCTTTTAAGTAAATGGTTCTCTAAAAGAGATACAATTACAAAATCACAACTCAATCTGTAAAAAGACAATGCTCAACAGGTTCCGAGAAGTAGATCCTGGATTATCTTTTGAGTTCTTCAAAACAGTCTTTCAAGTGCCACTGCTTAATAACAACTGATAGTTGCACTCTTTTTACATAAACTTCATCCTTTAAGACTTACAGCATAAGACAGCCATCTTGTCTTTTGTTGTTAGTGGAAGATAGAGAGATTGAATTGCCTGCTCATGACTATAGATAAAACCTAGACAACGATCTATGACTGGCCAGTACATTTTTTTCTTTCACTAAAAGAAGCTTTATAAAATCAATCTTACATGTAAAGTTACCATCCTCTGGTGAATCTTGGGAGAATTCCACCTGTTCCTCCAACCCCTACAAAACTCCAGAGTGTCTCCAGCTGATTTCTTTCTTTGTTGAAAGAAGGCTTTTGTCCAGTCCTGTAGAGTTCATAGCCATTTCACTCTCCTTGTTAGTTCCTACTCAGATCATACGAATCTTTACTAAAGGTCTACACAACTCACTATGAAATTAATTGAAAGTTTCTCTCTGGTTTAACAAGGCTCTGAACTAAGCCTTTTTGCTTGCATTGTAGCCCTATAGGATTTTTCTAGTCTTCTCTCTTTTCTAGTCAACTCTCTAAACTTGATGATCCGCTCCTGAATCAAACAGCTGCCAAATACCCTGCTGGGCACTAAGTAACTGCTGCTAATTTCCCATTGCATAGATAATGAAGCCTGACATTCATACAACACAGCACGTGAGATTCAATCTCAGCTTTCTAAACTATACTAAAAGGAGACATTAGTTGTAAATTCACAGTTTATTTTCTTTGATTTCTGAGTAGATAGAGCTTAAAGCTACCACAAATCCTTCATGTGTATCTCTTTTATGCACATGTGATTTCTCCCATATTACATTAATAATAAGAGCATTCAAGAGTCTTATTGTTGTTCACAAACATGTGCTCTATGCCAAAATACTTTTTTACCCACATGTTGTAGTGTTTGTTAATGGCAGGGTATGAGTCTGGGGAGAAAAAGCACTTCAAGGCATAGGATCTGCTCTTGCTTGCAAGAACAGATTAGGGTACTTGTATGAACAAGTGCAGAGAATTGCCTGCCGCAACTTTTCTTGTTGTGCTGCTGTTTCAACTGCTTGCAAGCCCAGATCTGTTTTGTGCAATGGCTCTGCTGTCATTTCTCAGGAGGTTACAATAGGAAGCTGTCGCCTGCCTCGTGAAGCTCCCAATTGCTCTGTCCCGTAGCCAATGCCAGTGTTTTCCATATGAGTCTGGGCTGCTATTCCAGTGCTCCTCTCTGCTGCCTTCGTGACAGATGGTGCACAGCTCTGCAGCAGCCACAGCCAAAAGTAACTTGTGGAGGTGTGATTCCACTGTAAAGATTTTCCAGCATTGCTGCTCAGAAAAGCTCCAGTGACAGGAAGTGACAGTTAAAAATTCCATTATGTACCTAGAAGCTTTTATTCACCCCTCATTGAACACAGAGATGGAGGGTACCACTGTGCCTATTAGTGCCCATTTGCATTACCTGAACATCATGAATTTCTGCTGCATCAAAGCTAACATGTTGCATTCTGGCTTGCCAAGCTGTTACGGGGAACAGCTATACTGTTGTGGAGGTCTTTAAAAGTTGTTGGAACCACACACGTCTGAGAAGCTGCACGGTCAGGTTATGGGCTAATGGTGAGGGCTGGTCATCTGGGGCCAGTGGAAAACAGCAAGAGCAGTGCAGCTGGGTGGGCTGTGTGAGCCTGGGGGCAGCACCTCAGTAGCACAGTCACCTGGCCTTGGCCGGCTCATGGCTGGCTTACAGCTGACTTAGGGACATGCATATGCCAGCATCATGTGGAAAATGCAGAAGAACCTTGTCTTATCAGAACCTGATACTCAGCCTGCAGAAAGCCCAGGTTTAAGGCAGTCTTAAGAAAAGTCAAGATGGTGCAGTCCAGAGACTAAAAGTATTATGTGAGTTCGTAGGAGGCATAAAGAAAACTCTGTAGTATAGGGGCAATTAATTGAAGCCAGAGAGATTTCTTTTTAAATGGTCTATCTATTTCCCAAGAAAGTTAAGACTACGAGTAGTTCTACTGGGACCCTATAAAGGGGAACACCAGTTTTTCATACATACGTCTTTAAAAATAACACCAAAATTTAACTTCTGGGGAAAAAATTAACATGCATTTCACCTCAGTGACCTAGTAGTGATAATGACCACTATAAAGTTAGGTCTACAAAGGCATATTTGGGCCTCTTTGGATACTATAAACACTTAGGCTCCTCAGTAACAGGATCCATACTGGCAGTCATATCCTAAAATACGGCAGGCTAGCAACCTATGGCATTTGCATTAAAACATCTTAGAACTGAAAGCAGGTGTTGAATTTTCTGTTGAGTCAGTTCAGTTAAGTCAATAAATTGACTTTAACTCTCCTCCTTTCTCATCCTGTCTCTAGCTGGCTTCACTTCCCCACTGATGTTCTTCCCTTCTGTGATTTCTCAACTTGAGGCAATATGATTGCTTGTTGACAGTGAGTGTACTGTATAATGTGTGTACCTCTAAATTGCTTTCAAGCTGATAATTCTTTCTAATAAGCTTTGAGACACTGCTCAACATGTTTAATGTTTCTATTATTTTTCTATGCAATTAAAAAACATTGCCAATATTTTTTTTTTCTTTGTTTAAATCCTCTTACTCCCAGTCAGCTGGAAGAGGGAGAGGACTTATGCTACAGGTGCACAATTCTGAGCACAGCTGTCTCTCCTGACTGTTTATGAAGGCTTGTCA
This sequence comes from Urocynchramus pylzowi, assembly GCA_013397555.1. NCBI lineage: Eukaryota > Metazoa > Chordata > Aves > Passeriformes > Fringillidae > Urocynchramus > Urocynchramus pylzowi. The sequence goes on from VZRH01008052.1 coordinate 1,095,858, forward strand.
TAGAAAGCAAGACCACTGCCAACCTAGTTTCTAACAGGAAAATATGTATTCACTGATTATTATTTTTGTTTGGGTTTTATTCCTCTGTAAAATAAAAATGCAGATGTAGAGTTTTATGTGTTGTTGGCACTGGTGCCCCATAGGTCTTGTCACAGTAAATCAAAAGAAAATAGATATTTGCTAATTTGTGGTTAGAAAAAAAAATAAAATTAAAAAAGTCATTAAAGTGATAGTCCCTTCATAAGTCTGGCAACAACAAGGAAAAACAACTTCACAGCCTGATGTTGTTGCAGCTTGGCAGTCAAATGGGTTTGTGTAGGCTGCTGTTGGCAGCAGTTTTCATTAGCTTAGGGCCTCCTTTCTGGAAAGACAGAGCTGAGCTGACAGACACAGATGTCCAGTCTGTGCAAGCAGGACTCACTTGTACACTGTCCTGCTGAGCAGCCCCCTTGAGCATCTCCCATCTGCCTGTCTTTAGGGGCAATTCTCTTATCATTATGACATCTTCCTTAAATATCTGGGCTTTAATTTATATGTCTGCTTTGAGCTAAATTTCCTGTTATGTTAAAGTAACCATTAATAATCATGGCAGAACTTCTCAGCAAGGAGAATTGAGTCACTTTACTGTATACTTTGAATAAATTCTGTCCTCACTACAAACTGCTCATTGGAACAGGGCATTGTTTTAATTATTATTTATGCTTCACCTAGTAAGCTAATATACAAAACTAATCTAGGATCACTGTAATGTTTACTGATTACCTTTGGTATATCCCACAAACAAGAGAGCATTTGCAGAAGAAGAAATCAGCACCACTAGGGATCAGATTATTGCTATCCTCTTGATGCATCTGGTCCCATGACTGCAATAAGATTGGAAAAATTTTGCTCTTTTTCTTTCTGACTCCCCGAAAAGAAATATGACATTATGAATTCTTCCCTGAGAGACAAAATAGAAGGAATTAATCACATCCTCATGACAAGAGCATTTTTTTTCAAGTAATGGCTGTTACAGACAATATTTTAAAACATTTTTTAGAAAAAAAGTATTCTTATTGATGTTGTACTGATTACACTTCAGCAAACACTTTCTATATGATGAAGTTTTAAAAATTAGATCTTTTCATAACTCTGGAGATGAACCTTGTGAATTCAGAATTTTTCAGGATCCAGAAAGACTCCTAGATAAATTGTGTATAAGGAATAATGTGTAGCTTTAGTATCTTTCTCTTACAAAACTTTTCTCAACATCTCTGTACTAAGACAAATTTTTTCAGTGCAGCTAGCATTTGAACTTGAAGGAATAAAGTTTTGGAACTTGAAGGGATAAACTTTCAGGATGCGGTGATGTTTGCTCTGTTATGGTATATGTCCCAACAATGTGGGTTTTTTACTCTGTACATGAGAGTTTGAGGGCACTCCAGAAAATAAAACTCATTTGCTATTTTACTGTCAGTCCCTCCTGAGAAGGAAGCTTTATTCAATCAATAGAAGAAAAGATCACTACCATACCTTACCATGCTGGCAGCAATGTTTTAAGAAAAGAACTCAATCAAAACCTTAGGTGATAGAAATTAATTTGTGTGAGCAAGAAATTGCCCCCATTGTGCAGCTAAGTAGGTGTACTCTGACAGTTCTTTGTTTTGCTCCTGAATTGTAATGGGTTTTTTGAAAGTTGGAGGGGGTGGCTTGGTTGGTTATATTGGAGTCCATTTTTTTGTAGCTCTGCACCTTGATGTGGTATACCCAGCTCAGTACAGCCCAGTACTTTGAGTGACACAGCTGAGGACTTTTCCTGACATTGTCCTAAATATTTCATTTGTGGCTCTAAACTCAATGTGGTTGTGTCAAGGTTAAGACCAGGCAAACAAATATGTCATATGCCCATCTCCTGTCTCTGCATTATTTAAATGGCAGTGGAATTCTGTCTCCATTTACTTCCTCTTTGGCTTAACTGATATGTATTTAGCCCTTTTAATATTTCCATAAGTCTGTTTTGCAAGTGAATTATCACTTTTGTTTTGCTACCCTGGATTTCTTTCAATTTGTCACTGTCTCTTGTGTAATGAGATGTCCAGAACTGCTGCAGGTGTAGTTGTATTTATTGCCCTACATAGATGAAATGCCTTCTGTAGATTGAATGCTATTAAAAAAGCTGTGGACTTTCTGCTGTCAAACTGCATTGCAAGAGAAATTCTTGATTGCTTCAACATTATGACTAGGTCTCTTTCTGTGTGCTCAACAGTGAGATGTTAATTTTGATTTTTTTTTTTTTTAATTAATGGAAAAAACTGAAGAAACATAGTCTTTTCATTCTCATAGAAGTCTGAGGCAGCTAAACTGATTAGGTAGCTCCTGATTACTTAGCTGAGGTTAAGTAAGATGTGCCCATTATGAAATTTGCAAAAATTAAGTTACAGCCTAAGTGACATAGAAATGGACTGAAGAGAAGGTGAACATGATTCTGTGAAAGAAAGACAGTTCAGTCCATGCTCACACCTTCTGGTACATATAAATGACAAATACAACTTCTTCTTGATTGACTCATTATGTAGAAGGCAGAACTAATGGAGAGCTAACTTGTATAATAGGCATGCCTTACATAAGGCAAGCAGAGGCATCTCTCTGACATTAAAAAGTGCACATTAAAAGATCTGAAGGAGTAGTGGTCAAAAAATTGCAGTCAAGAATGTTATTTTTCTCTCAGAAAATATGACATCTTTAAAATTCAGCAGTTCCCTTGATGTCTGTCAATGTGTCTGTTTATTTTGAGGAAGAAAAAGATGAAATGTTGCTTTTTGATAAGGTCAAAACCTTTCCTTTTCAAGCACACCTGGAATGCTTTGATTGTTTCAAGACTTACATTCTTACTTTGCAAAAAAAAAAAAAAAAAAGAGTAGATCAGTACGCTCTAAAATTAATAGCATATTTACATTTATTTATTTTAATAAGCTAATCAGAAGAAATCTATTTAGGGTTGTCTAAAACATATACTTTAGTTGATGCTGCTGGCTCTATGATTAAAAAAGTCATTAAGAAGTTTTTGTTTCTCTTTACTATTAGAACACCATTTTGAGGGGATAGAAATAAGATATTGGATACTGAGCTACCTTTGAAACACTGAAGATAGTGTACAAGGTCAACATAGCAAAAAGCTAGGTTAGGTCACATACAGATGCAAGAACAAGATCCCAGACACCAATATTAGTACACAAGCTGGGCTCAGCTGTTCTATTTCAAACACCAGCTCAGATAATTCAGCTTAATAGGGACAAGTTTTGTAGTAATTCTTTTATTGCAGTCAAATCAAAGCTCCATTGAAGAGTGAAGCTCTGCCTATGACTTTAACCTATGTCTTTGTCAGAACCTTGTACAAGACCAAATGAGTCAGCAACCTCCTGTTCTTTGTGAAAAGACTCTAAGAGAGAATTTTTGAAGAATTTTCCTCTTAGGAGGTTCATTTTCATCTAATGAAAACATATGGTTTTGGCAGCACCAATCTCCAAGGAATGCAGTCAACCTTTCTTTTAGTTTCCTCATTTAGAAAGTATCAGCGTAAGTACTGAGCTCACTACCAGTAAATCACCAAGTACCATGAAGTATTCCAAATATAATCATAACTATCCTCACTTGAAGAAGGCTTGGAATGATGTGAATCATAACTGCACTTCATAACAAAGATAATATTGTGAAAATGTTCCTATTCAGAAGCAATGAGTCATGCTACAATGACCATCACTTAATCATTCTGACTAAACAGAGATCAACATTTACAACTGAATGTGTTACATTTTGAAATATTTTGGAGAGAGAAATACGGCAAAGTATAAGGAGTTGTAAAAGCTACCACTGTATATTAATTCATGTGATCTAAAAGCTACTAGTTTTACTTGCAAAAACTGTGGTCAGTGAGGTGTGAAAGGCACTTACTATTTCAAAAATGTCTTGAAAACATTTTTCAGTATCAGGAATAATCCACTTCACCTTTTAACACAGTGTTTATGTTCCTTTCACAGGAGATTAATGCAACAATAAATGCTTGGTATAGTTGAGAATAAAAACAGCATGGATGATCTCAAAAGGAGAATTTTGCTTTTTCCCTTAATGCAACTTAGTATTCAAAATAATATTAAGTAAGTTTGCCAATGACACTAAATTGGGAGGAGCTGTCAATTCTCAGAGAGACTTTGACAAATTAGAGAGATGAGCAATCACCAACCATATGAAGTTCAACATGGAAAAGTGCCGGATTCTGCACCTGGGATGAGGCAGCCCTGGTTGTGTGCACAGACTGGGGAATGAGAGGCCAGAGCAGCATTACAGAAAGGGACTGGGGGGGTCCTGGTCGATGGCAAGTTGAGTCAGCAGTGCCCTGGCAGCCAGGAGGGGCAGCCCTGTCCTGGGGTGCATCAGGCACAGCATCACCAGCTGGGCAAGGGAGGGGATTGTCCCACTGTGCTCTGCTCTGGGGCAGCCTCACCTTGAATATTGTGTGAAGTTTTGGTCACCACCAATATAAGTTTAGGTCACCACTATATAGGAACGATGTTAAACTATTAAAGAGTGCCCAAGGGAGGACAAGAAGGATGGTGAAGGGCTTTGAGGTGAAGCTGTGTGAGGAGTGGCTGAGGACACTTGATTTGTTCAGCAGGAGATTGAGGGGACACCTCACTGCACTTTTCAACATGCTCACAAGGGAAGTGGAAGGGCAGGTAGTGGCCTCTTCACTCTCATGACCAGTGACAGGACTCAGCGAAATGGCCTGAAGTTGTTTCAGGGGAGCTTTAGGTTGGATAAAAGGAAAAAGCTTTTCACCAAGAGGATGTTTGAGCACTTGCAACTGTGCAAAATGGTCACAGCACCATGACTGTCTGAGTTCAAGAAGCATTTGGATAATACTTTTTAGGCACACGGTGTGACTCCTGGGGTGTCCAGTGTAGGGCCATGATTTGGACTTCATGATTTTTGTGGGTACCTTCCAACTCAGCATATTTTATGATTCTATGACTTTTCTATACTTCTGACTTTTTTCTAACTGCTGATAAAAACCTATTATGGAGTGGTAGCTTGCTATCAAATGGCCCTTTAAAAGACTGTTTTATAATCCCATATCTAAGGATCTTGTATTCCTCTTGGTCTGGTATAGATTTAATATCTCCCCCTTAAAAACTCATTAAAAAAATTTTTTTTAATAAAAAACCCAAGTTTAAAAGTAAAAATCTCAATACTGGGTTTTTTTTCCTACTGTCAAACATTGAACATGAGACAGCAATGCGCCCTCGCTGTAACAGCAACTTGTGGTGTCCTGGACTGTGTTAGAAGTGTTACCAGTGGGTCAAGGGAGATCATCCTTTTGCTCTACTCAAAACAAAGCTGCATTTGGAGTTCTGTGCTCACTGCTGAGCTCCCCAATACAAGTGAGACTTGGACACAGGGCAAGGAGTCAAGTGCATCACCACTAGGAAGACTAATAGACTCAAACTGGAGCATCTCTCATATCAGGAAAGGCTGAGAGACTATGAACCATCCAGGCTGGAGAAGAGAAAACTCATAAGGATTTTCTCAGTGTGTGTAAATACCTGAAGGGAAGGTGTACAGAAGAAGAAGAAGCCAGACTCTTTTCAGTGGTGGCAAAGGACAGGATCAGAGTCAATGGGCACAAAGTGAAATACAGGATTTTCCTTGTGCAGGTGACCAAGTACTGGCACAGGTTGCCCAGAGATGTTGCGGAGTCTCCATCATTGAAGGTATTCAAAAATTATCTGGATATGTTCTTGAACAAAGGGTTGTTGGTGTCCCTGGTTGAGCAAGGGTGCTGGACCAAATGGCTTCCACAGGTCCTTTCAAGCCACAACCATTCTGTGATTCTGTGATCTCTTCTAACTGAGTATCTGAGTATTGATGATGATCAGAATTGGTAGTGTTTGAGTAAAACTAGAAGTGCTGACCTCCATTCAAAATTTATATTGGATCAGTAATAAGCTTCATAAACTTTGGAGAGTACATTTATTCTGACTTTTTTCTGTACTCTGCTTGTTCCTGTACATCTGACACAACTTCTGCAAACAATGCTTTCAAACTTGTGGCTTACTCCATGTGTTCTTCCTTTGACTATGGTGAATCCTCTGAAGAGCTATTTCTAATTTACTGTCCACCTCCACATTCTTTTACTGATATCATATCCATCTGGTGGTGCTGTGCTGATGCCATCATGTCTCCTGCTGAACACTATTCTCTTGCTTCTTCATGGCATCCTGTCTGTATCCATCCTTTGAGGCAGGGAACATCTGGTTTTTATACACTGATTAACCTTGAATGGAGGCTCCAGGGCTCTCAGGTAATATAAATAGACAATGACGATAGCAATGAGATGTGAGGCTCCAGCCTAGCATATTGATTTCACCCACATATGAATATCAAGTTTTGGAATAAAATCTGGTGCTTCAAAAATCTGTTTTTAAATTGGTAAATATTTCCCTGGAACAATTATTTTGTCTTTGCTTTTCTAGCTAATCCAAAATTGAAATTTTGAATAATTTCCTGTTCAGATAGCACTGTAACTTATACCTACTGGATGGAATTAAAGAATACTTTCTATAGGGAAGTGAAGCACAAAAATATTTTCATAGATTGTGAGAGGAAAGTTTTGTAAACATATGAATAATATGCCTATTGAAACACAGAAAGCCTCTAAGCTTTTATTCTTTTTCCTTCAGAAAAAATAAGAACAATGACTGTTTTTACACAAAGATGTCATCAAAACCATTCTATGCAATTATGCAGGCCTTCTATCCTTGAGTAAAATACGGTGCCATGAAGTCAGTAAAGGAAGCAAAGTTTAAAACATCAAGAAATTAATAAGGGTTTTTAAGAGCAAAAGGAGTCATGCTTTTGGAGAATCTCAATTCCAGATGTCAAGGATACAACACATTTTTAATCATTATTTTTCTCACTGATTTTGTTGGGCCTTTCTTACTCTGCGTGTAACAATTTTAGATCCCTAGTGAAAGCAAATGGAAGAATTTGGGCAATGCCAAAGGTGAACTTGGGAAAAAAACTAAAACAATGGTGACTGGCACTCAAAGCAAACCAAAAATAGATGCAAGCCAGCCCAGTCAGATCAGCAGGTGTTTTACTCTGTGTTCCCTGTGCTTTCTGAAGTGGTGGCTGTGGCCCCAACGTTAGCTGGTCACCTGGAAAGTGTTTGTCTTGTGTAGAAGATCAGTGTACAGCACGTCTATAGGAAACAAAAATTGAGAGTTATAAGTCATCAAGACAGGTGTTATTTTCTGACAGGAATATAGTGATCTAGTTTATTTACAGCCAGTCATAACAGCAAAAGAGCAAAACATAAATCTTGAAGAGGGTGTCAGAGGTGGAAAGACAGCTGTGGAAAAACATACATGCCAGGAGAAAGGAAAGCATTGGAGACTGTGATTATTCTTGCCTTATTTATCCCTACATATTTTAGATACATTATTAATTAAAATGATACGAGTGTGATGGCATGTCCTTTGTTCTGCAGATGGGTTGAAAGGAAATGGAAAGTCTGAACCTCCTTGGTGTAGATATGCTGTAGCAAAATTTAACATTCAGAAAAAAAATAATTGTGGAGAAAAGAGTCAGTAAGGATCACACAGTTCAGTAGAACATGGCCCAAATTCAAACTCCTTTTAAATGTTTACATCACTGCTTTTGTTGTGTATCTCTGCTGGCTATCATTTAGGTTATACACAATCTGAATTCATAGAGATGAAAATCCCCCTTAAAAGTCAATCAGACTTTTCATTATATGAGTTACACATCAAAAATAGATTGAATAAAATAGAATGTCCATGAACACATCCTATCTTGCCTTTATCTAATCACAGAAGTAATGACTCATTTTTATGACACAGATGATATTGATACATCAATAAACTATTACTTCTGGTTCTTAATTTTGATTCTTAATCCAATTAATTAAACTTTTTTAAAATAGTTATGCATTCTATTCATGGTTACCATGGAGAGTGAAAGTACACAGTGTAACATCAGTCCTGAATCTATTAATATGAAATCATCAGTTTGGTTATGTTTCAGCTATTTTACCAGTAATAACTATGAAAATGAAGAGAACCATGATGTTTATATGACCATTAAGTGCTGTTAACCATAAATGATATAGCAGCCATGTGATTTCTTGACATTTATTAGGAAATTCTGTTCAGCATTAAAAAGAATTTGTAATCCAAAAATGAAAAAAAAAAAACCTATTTGTATTCAGAACACTCTCATCCACTATGTTAAGAATGTTTCTTATCTCTTTGTACCTGGTCTCAGCCAGGACTCGGTCTGTCAGAATGTTTTTATCTCTTTGCTCTGTGAAGAGACCACGTTGCTGCAAAAGAACTGTTTTTTACAGACAAGTGGATCCAAAGTTTTCAGCCTTCACAGTGCCCAAAAGCTGCTATTATTGCAAAGGAGATGATCTCTCCCATTTGTATGACATCATGGTAGTTTGTCAAGTTACATCAGGTGACTTTGAATTTCCCCTGTCCTGTGAAGACCAAACAGCTCCTCTTGTAAATCTGAGCTACAGCTCTAAATGAATTAACATTAAGATGCCAAATAGAATACATATTGGCAAAGAATTTTTTGGTTTTGTCTTGAAAAATGTGCATTTGTATTCCATCAGGTTGGTGCAAAATTTGCTGAAGTGATTTTCTTTGCTTTTGCATATCTGTTTTTAAGAGGAGTCTCTCTTTAAGAGAATCTATGACCTTGAAAGTTTTGAAATACACACAAATAAATGAGTAAAGGAAATTAAACCCTTGCAAAAGGAAATGGGAAAGCTTATCAAGTATCTGTCCAATTTTGAATACTAGACTTTTTTATCAATAGTCATGAAGAAGTTACAAACATCTAAGAGAGCCACTGATAGCTATTGATATTTTTATACAGATCTATGGGAAATGTAATAATGCTAAATATGCTATGAACTGATCCTTTTCAATCTGCAATTTAATGCACATTCCAGAACTTTTTACTCCAAGGAGCAATTAATCCCTAGAGAAAGCAGAATATATTTCATGAGGTAAAGTTGCAGTTATGGTGCACTTGTGGTTTTGTCCCCCTTTAGATAGGAATATGCTACAGAAGGCAGCTAGGTAGGGCCAATGTGATTTCACACAGAAAAGTATTTATCATGGATGTCAAGATAACAGTTGCTACTACCAGCACTCATAAAGTGAGAACAGAGGACTCTCAGGATATACTTGCAATCTATTTTGAACGCATTTTTTTAAAAATTTTGTCTGATTTTCTTTTTAATGTAATATTATATTTATATAATATATACATTTTAAGATTTTAAAATTATAATTTCATTCAAGGAATATTTCTCTTTATCTTTCTCTTATGAGGAAAAGAAGTGGCTACAGCAACATTATTTCTACATATTTGGTTTTATTTTTTTACATAATATTATTTTTAAATTTTTAACACCATATTCTCCTTATATTGACTTGAATACAGACACATCTTATGACTTTTCACAGCTTTTAGATGACAAAATCCCTTTAAATTTTTTGCCTCTCATAGAACTAAACCTCATCCTCCTAAGCAGCAGGAATGAAAGTCTTCAAAGCAAAGAGTTGAATATTGCTAAACTAGTAGCCATGAAGATTGATTCTATAATGCATTGTAAAATTACATCTTCTGATCTTCTAGGCTGTTGGGGGTCACCTTAAAATTTTATACAGACAGACAAGATAGAAAGTCACATGATGAGTGAAAAGATTCAGTAAAATACGACAAGGAAATTGCTTAAATTTAAATATGAGTGTTCACAAGAAGAGAGGATATGTGTTACATCAGTCAGTGTTTTAATTCTCAATAGATTTTAGAGTGATTATCTTATTTTCTGAAGAAGCACTAAATCCACCAAAAAAACAAATTTCTTAAAGGGCTTAGCAGTAATTTGCAAGGAGAAATATTGCACACAATTTCACTGGTTTGGTGGATAAAATATGGGGCTTGAAGTTAAATTATATGAGCGAGCATCCATAGATATTCTGGTAACTTGACTGGACATTACATGAAATTCAGAAACAGACAGTGTTCATAAAAACTCAAATAACAGCCTGACTAACTTCCAGCTCTGAAAAAAAAAAGAGAAAAAAAAATTAAAGTGGGAAATAGCCCAAAGTTTAAATAAATTTCACATGCAAAAGTAAATGTCAGTTTGAGGGCACTTGAAAACTCTTCTTGAAATTCTTTTTTTCCTGCACTCACATATTGATAGAAGTAGCACAGTCTGATTTGCTTCTGTCAGGTTAAAAAACCAAAACACTAAATCCCATGTAAAGGAGAAAAAAATCTCCATAACTATGAAAATAAAGCAGAAAAATTATAGTTGCTCTTTCTTGATCCAGACTGACTTTGCAGTACCAGTAGTTTCAACATTTTTCTGCAGTGTTTTGTGAGCAACTTTCACATGACATAAGTGACAGAAAGCATTTGTGAAAGGTACTGCATAAATGATTTCCCACATGATTTTCTGCTACTTCATGGGTTACAAAATCAAATATCTATAGCTTTCTGTCATACTGAGGTGAAATAAGCATAAGAAGCACCCCATTTGTCTCAGTTCTTGACCAACCTTAAAAATAAAAAGGCACTGTTGCACTTACATACAAACAAGGACAACCACATAGCAATGCAAAAAGATCCTTTGATGTTTCTCAGCTTTGAGATTTTGAATCGAATGTTACTAGGGCTTTAATTGCTGACAATGACATGTTTTCAATGTAAAATAAAAATCACATCTTAGTTTATGGATTGACTATTGCCTTTGAGCCTTAATCAGTATATGTTACCAATCCCTTTGCTGTAGTGCTTGCAGGAGTTAAAACTGGAGGCTAGCTAAAAACATTGGTTTACACCACTTTATTTATGTTTCTTTATGCTTCATATGCTTCCATAGAGCTTCACGGCAATCATCCATTTCCCATCTGCTTATCTGAGAAGCAGAAGGTTCAAAAATACCAATACATACCAGACATACAAATCATTATTACTGGCTTTGTCTGGCAGTCTTAAAAATTGTAACGTTCAGGTGCATACAAATCATCTGTTGTTTTTGCAGAGAAGTAAACTCTTGCTAAACAAGATTTTTAAAGCTTCTTTTCAAAACCAGGGCTTCAAGAAGTCTTTGGGACATTGGGAATTACCAGTTCTCCATCTGATACAATATAGAAAATTACTTTCTACACACACACACACACATTTAAATAGCTACTTAAAACATAAGTTCTGTTAGTTACAAGGAAACACCCTAAATTACTTCAAATGTATGACACTCAGTAGAAATTCAGTAAAATAAAGACAGAGAAATGGTAGAGTGCACATACAATTCCATCATTAACCTTCAGTGCTGTGGGGTTTACTTCATTCTGTAATGCACCAAAGAAATCTCAAAGCCAAAACAACAACAACAAAATCTCTATATTACTCTTGAGCCAGGAGAAACTTTTCCAAATTTTAAGAAAAGACTTATTGAAAAAAATCTCTTAACTTACATGATGTGTAGACAAAAAAAAGAAGAGAATTATCTCATGGCTAATGCTAACTCCATCTGATAGTGCTTGGAATTGACAGAAGGAAGAGATATTGAAATGAATAAAAACAAGTTTATGCCTATATTAATTATGGGCTACTTTCTCTACCTTTTTTCTCTTGAAGCCATGAGTAACTCAGAAAACTGATCCCAAATAGGGCTATTTCATAAAATGACACTGACTTGACATTGGAAAAAAAAATTAGTCTGATTTCTTACCTTACTGAGGTGCTGGCTGTCAGATTCATTCATTCTTCAATCATGGGATTATATGAAAAACTGCTATCTATAAATTGACTAGGTGTTTGAAAGCACCTGAATCTTCTAAATCTATCTAGCTTCCTTGGGAGTCCAATAATTTCACCCTGCGGCAAGAAAAAAATATAATAATTTTTCCTCTCTCTGAATTTAAATTTACATAAGGCTGAAGAATCCTTTAAAAATGGGTCTTCTTCAGGGCTAATCCTTCTTGTTTCCCCTTCACTGTGGGTCAAGGCATTCTGTCCTGCCTTCTCTAAACAGAACTAAGTGTCACATATTGACTGAATTAAAGGCTCTGTAAAGATAAAGGGCAAAATCTACTGAGATTCAGAATGTTTGTTGGAAATATTATTTCCACAACTGCAGCTTAACCTAGGCTAGGAAAAAAAAAAACATATTTGGGAGTGTATTGAAAGCAAAGCAAAGAAAAACAAAAACCAGCTTATTGTTCTTCTACCCTTCTACCTGGAAACACAAGGAAAGTTTAACCAGGAAAAATCATCACAGGAAAGAGAAAGAAGACTTCTTTATACAGGTAGACTGACAGGTCTGTCACTCTACTCCCCTCTTTGCATTTTGTTATCAAATCAAACACCCCTGGAAAGCATTTTAGGTTGCCTCGTGATGCAGGGAGTTTCCAAATGTTTCTACTTCAGGTTTACTTGAGAAGAATGTGCTGGAATTAGACTCACTCTCTCTCTCTGTTCTTTAGTCAAGCAGACTGTTTTTCCACCTTCACAAATGAAAAAGTTCATAAGGCTTGGGGTGTTTTGTTGTTTCGTTTTACATTGCAGCACCATCCTGGAATCCTGCACAGGTTGGAGCACACATCTCTGGAATAATATACAAAGAATCTTGTCTTTCTTTCAATATTTTTTTTCAACAAAAACCAAGACCAAACAAAAAACCAAAAAAAACCCAAAAAAACACAACGAAAAACAAAAAAAACCCTACAAGATCAATTTAGGAAACAGAACACCTCTGATTTATGAAAATTGTATACATGTATAAGCAGTATGTCTGACTTATTTTATTCAAAAACTTTATGGAGAGCTCTCAGATTGTAAGAAAAGCAAAGTCTGAAATTAGCATGGGTGTATTTAGCTTAGCTTTATCTCCAGACTGGCAGATAGCTGCCTGTGAAAAGGTTTTAAGTAAAGTTCTTGATTGTAGGTCACTCCTCAGTGGATAAATCACAGAAGCAGGCACAGATAAGGTGCATGATTGGCTGTTCTCCTGCTGAGGAGAGACTGCATTAAGTTAGACTAATGAATACTGAATCATTTTCTCATCCTCAGGGTGGACACCCCTGTCAGGGCTGAGTCACTGTGCAAGCAGTATGCTGAAGTGATTTAAAATGCAGCAGCCTCTAGTGCTAGTGACAGATGGATATAAACTTTGGGCATGATACATACTCATTTCTAGGCCTTCACAAGCCATGAGTACAAATATACAAGAAAACAAAAGACAAACTGTGATAAAAGTCCCCCATTTGTGCATACTGGAGGAAAGTGTAAAGTGGACACTTTTTCATAGCCTTTTCAAATCACCAAAGAGAACTCTCTTCTAGGGTAGTCAAAGGTGCATACTTTATTCCAAGGTTACTTTGCTGCTTTTTTGTCTTTCCAGAAGACTGCAGAACCCCCTGCAATAGGCAATGTGTTACCTCTGCATAATGAAACTGCATCTTTTACATTTTCTGCTGAAAACTTCTTCTGTACTCACCACTTTACCTAGTCAGTTGGAGGTATTACAGAATCAAAATGCAGATATGAAAAGCTGGAGGTACATTTTGATTTTGCCACTTGTATTTTAAATAGAAATAGGTGGTCTTGTTTGAGAGAGAGAAGATGAAAGGGTAACTTCAGCAGTACCCAATACTGAAGGAAAGGACTGTTTGGATGAGTATTATTAGACTCTGGGAGAGAAATCACACAATATTTTCCAACTTGGCTGAGAGATAATGTCTTATGGGCTTGACTTTGCCCTGGATTATGATCTCTGTTTGTACAATCCTGGTGTTTGGCATGGGCAGCGACTCACAAGCCTTGCAAGTAGGGAATTTTGGTGAGCTCCCAAAGGCCTTTCATGGCAATCAGTGACCAGCTTGGGACCAGCCCAGGAAACATGCTGGCTCCTACTGCTTGCCAGGGGGACTTTCATGAAGGTCCAACTGCTTGCTTTCAAAAGTTGCCTTATGTCAAGCCTTTCAAAAAAACTTTGCACTACCCTGTGATTTATTTCTCTGTGGTGAACCCTCATTAGTCAAGAAGGAAAAATAATGCTGCCTTGGCACAGAGCACCCCCAGAACATATCCTCTAAGGAATGCTATTCACAAAAGAAAAAAGGACAATGAAACTTCATAATATACATGCATGAATTCTTCTAGCTACTCTGTCAAACTGTAGCCTATGGAAACCTAAATTGGAAAGCTGCTTAGGAAAGAAATCATCAGGCAAAAGGTGGCTATGAATAGTCACCAGCAGAATAGCTTTATGAAAACAATAGCTCTAATACCTGCATGCTCTTCTATGTCATTTAAAGCATTGCTGTTCATTGTAGAAAATGGGACTTTTAAGCTGACCTTCTGTTTTAGCATTGGGGAAGCTAATGCTTGCATTGCAAGGGGAAGGCTGGTTGGTTTTGCATTATGGTATGTGCCACAAATAAGAATGTCAGGAAGGTCTGAAATTTCATCTCATCCAAATCGATTAGTGTTAATGCTTTTCTCATTATGATTTCATCAGGATTAATTAACGGAATCTGTGAATAATATGCTGCACATATTTGATATGCAAAACCAAACCAACTGTACAATTTATGTTTCCTTACAGCTGGTGCTTTCCATACTCAGTTAGGAATATAGACTACATGTCCACGGTGCAGACTAATGCAGCTCGCCTTTCTGAACCCTGTAGTGCCCTGGGTGTCAGTGAAGCCTGTGCTAGCACCTGACCCTGCTGGAGCTGACAGCTCTGCCCTGCACAGCCAGCCCAGAAAGCAATAGACTCATTTCCTTACCTGCTCAGGAGGTCCAATGCATGTTTAGATTACGTTGGTACAAATATGTCTTGGCTGTTGCATTTGAAATAGTTCAGGGTAAACTTATGGAACATCCAATATCCTTTTTTCTCATCCAGTAGTCACTCAGAGGGCTCTATAAATTGTCTGACTGGCATGATTCATCAGTAAGCATACACAGCAGACACAGGAGTGGGCTGCTTATAGTTTTCAGGAAAGTGCTCATGAGCAGCAGAGAGAAATTGCTGTTGATGGCAATGGTAGTGTCCAATTAACCCCTCTCTACATAAATATCTGAATTTTTAGAGAAGCCATTATTAAGTGTCTTTTTTAAGAATTTATTTTGTTGGCAGATCAGAGGATAAAGATTTTATGTCCTTTGTAACTTTTTTAAAACATGACAAGCCATTTTTACCGGCAATAAGATCTTGATATACTTTATATTTTGAGGCACAGAAGCAAAATAATGCAAATCTGTTTTCTGATTTCACTGGTCTTGGCACTGGCTCCTGGATATTTACATCTTAATTTCTTCCCCTCAGATGTGGTATTTGATTTAAGTGTTTGTGAAAACAACCAATCTGACAGTCCTGTGGACTGAAGTCTTCCATTTATTCATCCATTAACTACAAAGTTCAAGTTTCCTTTCAAATTAAAGTGCCTCTATCCATGTTGGCCAGACCACCTCGAGGGAAGAATCATTTAGATTCCAACCACACTCTTACCCCATCCTCACTCTTGCAAATACCAGCAATAAGCCAATCTGTGCCAGCTGTTGCATATTTCTAATGGACACAATTGTCTATAGGGAATAATGTGACCAGGTAACTTCAAGAAGATAAAAATTTCAGGTTACTACCAGTCTGGGCTGGACTTGAACTGATACTTCAGGAGGAAATTATTGTCTCCTGTTACCAGTCCAAATACACATTGGATTTTCTTTGGGGATCTAAGAAGCATCTTAATGAAAGTAAAGGTGCACCTTTTTTAAAAAATATATTTACTAAGAACTCTGTGGACCATTTGAATTTCAGTCTGTATTAACTGCATTGAGCTGTGGTTTATACTTAATAGGTAAGGAAAATAGAGCATAGTATGAATGCAACCTGTTATACCTGGTACACATTTACTGAAACAGTGTCAGGTTTTGAAACAGCTTGCATTAAATCTGCCCCTATACAGTGCAGAAAGAATACAGAAAGAAGTTGGAGTTTGCTCAACTAAATCCTTTTTCAGGTAGCTGAGAAGGAACTTTTCGCTGATTATTTTACCCACTTTTTTATATTTTCAAAAAAGGCATAAATAAAAATAGATTGATTCTAAAGTAACAGAAGGACCAACATAAAGATGATGAGCATGTTCCAGTCTTATGGATTATGGGAGAAATCCAAAACTTCAAGATTCTCATTTTTCCATAAGACAGCCAATTCTGACACTTTACTATATAGGCATAGATATGCCAGAGGGGGAGCAAAGAGAAGATTCTTTCCTGTCTGTTGTTCCAGCTTGATTGCTTTGGTGCCACACATGCTTCTGGCACTGCACTGTCACATATAATGAAGAGCCTCACTGTTTTGGGGAGAAATTAGAGATGTGGTAGATTCTCCAGAAGCTGTACTAAGCCTCCCATTTGTGCTGTTGCCACTGGTTTGGGATGGAAAGGAGCCTGGCTAGGACTTCAGCATGCTGTATGTGGCACACTTGGTTCTTGGTGTGTGACCACAGACACCACTCATGTTATAAAGGCATGTTTCTGGATAATTTCTTTCTCCAGTGTTTTCCACTACTTCAAGTGCCCCGAAAACCCACTATAATTTTTTTTTTATTTTTTTTCTGGTGGAGAAAGTATGAGTGCTGCTAGTGTGGGCTCTATTAAGGGATTGAGAATGCAGGTGGGACAAATGCTCTCAGAGGCAGTGGGGATGCATGTGCTGAAGCCTTGACAACAGCTGGCAATTGCTGCCAGTGCTGTCATACACATTGACCAGTCTGGAAGTTCAATCCAGACCGCCGTGTCAAACAAGAGACTTTATCCTATTGAATTTGAACTGTGAACTTGGAAAAGAACTCACAGTAGATGAGACAGAAAAGTTAAATGCCCACATGCCTTTCCCTGTTTCAACTTCCTACCATCCTCTGCTGCCCAAGGTGGTTTTCTTTGCTTCTTGAGGTGTTTCGTTAAGGAGACAATCAAAATCCTCCAGGTTTTACTTAGGCAGAACATTTCTTCCACATCTTATTTCTTTTCTGTCTTTTTTCCTGTCTAGAACAACAAGCCTTAAGCCCTTGAAAAAAATCTTGACAAACAACCCTGTGTTCTGCTTTGCCAGCTGACTGATGGATTAGTTACAGGTACCCTTGCCTAGGCTGCCTCTTCTGCAGAGCTGCCAACAGCGCTTCCATACAAATGAGTGATCACCAGCACTCACAGTCTTCTTCTGTTAGACCTGTATCACTTTCTACCTCTACATAGATGAAGATACCTGGTTAGACAAAAGCTTCAATCAATTTATGGTTTGGAGCCTGTCACATTCAGTGTGAGTCTGCAGTATTAAACTCGCAGGAGTTGAAACAGATATAAAAAAACCTAGCACTTGCTAGCCAAGTGCAAATAGCTAGTCCTGTAATGATCTGAGAAATCTAAGTCTCTCAGCTGGATTCCATGTATTTTTCCCTTGTGTTAAGGCCTTTGGGTTTATTATATAGTATTTTAGCCTACTAGAAGATGGAAAGCAATATGAGACATGGTCATTACATTCAGGAGGGAAATTTTGTACATTGTAAGGATGCTGAAAGCTTTTTTCTTCCTAACAGGCAGGAAGAATTAGATTTGCCAATTCTCCAACCTGCAGTGCTTTTCTGAGAATTTTGAATTTTAAACTCCAACCTTTCAACTAACAGCTCAGGTCAAAAAACTGACTAATTCCTAGCTGTATCCTAAGATTTGTCTTCAACCTGTAGGAGGAAAATTTTCACCATGGAAATCTCTTTCTCTTTGAGGTAGAGGTTGCACTACAGGCTAAACAGAGAAAACCCAGTGCCTTTTGC
This sequence comes from Urocynchramus pylzowi, assembly GCA_013397555.1. Lineage (NCBI taxonomy): Eukaryota > Metazoa > Chordata > Aves > Passeriformes > Fringillidae > Urocynchramus > Urocynchramus pylzowi. Next base: position 1,113,788 of record VZRH01008052.1, read on the forward strand.
CTCTTTCCAGGGATGCATATTGGGGAGTTCAGGCGTTCAGGCAACTATTTAAGTTAATTTTGCTTGAAAGCCTTATGCCAGATGAGTGGCTCCCACACAAAAGAAAAAGAAACAAGAAATAAAGAGAAGCTGGATCTGGAGAATTTCTAGTCCCTATGCCACTTTTGTCACCAGAGTTTTCCAGGAGGGCAAAGATGCAGCCTAGACAGGAACTCAGCCATACCTTGCACCAGTGACTGCGTCTCTGAGTGCTGTTTTGACAGCACTTTTCCCTTTAGCTTTTTCTTTTTTTGATCTGGGAGAGCCCTACAAACTAAGACAAATATCTTACACGGAGAAACAGATAATACAGATAGAGAATGCATGCAAATAGCATGCAGAACCATAGGAAATATCCCCAAAAAACATTATGAGGTTATGTTTAGGACAGTTGGAGCTAGACTAGGCAGCCTGTTAATGGACATTAGGAGAGTGTGGTTTGCAGCAGGCATTTCCAGACACTCATAAAAGATTGAGAAGCCTTGGGCGGTCAACAAATAGTTTTGTGGATTATCAGATCCAATTGACCAGTTAAGCATTTCTGGCTTCTGTTATAGTGCATATGCCCCTTATATCCACCTACATCCACCATGACCCTCAAAGCCAGTGGCAAGTCACTAAAAAGTCAGCATGCACTACAGGACCCTTCGGTTTACAATTTATATATTTCCAGCTCAGCTTCTGATTTTGCAAAAGAAGGCTTCTCAGCATGCATCAATAAGAGATTAATCCTACATCCCTCTCAAAAATAACTGCTCATAGTTTTTCTTGTTTGTCAGAAACTGCCCTTTTATTCTCAGCAAGCAACTTCCTGTTATGTGTATGATGTGCAGATAGTCATTCTTTCACCTTTAGATCCTGTGGTTGCCAGATTTAGTAAGCAGTGCTCCTTTCAACCTGCAAAACACTCTGTCAAAGGCCATTTCATTTCTTAAAAGAAGTTAATAGCACAGTGGATCCATTTCCTTAGATTCTTTGTTTTATTGTGCCCAGCCATCTTGGTGTTACAACACAAAAACCTAATGGACAGTTAAGGTTGTGCAGAGTCATTAGAAAAACCAGATTAAATCTTGGTTTCTGCCAGTCATAGGTGACTGGAGGTCAGGTACTGCAATTTTTAATTTTAACACTGAGTTTGGAAAAGAATTGGTAATTTGTTTCTCTTTTGTTAAAGCATGGGTAAATGTATTCATGTCACTAAAACATTTGCATTATTAAAGTATTTGAATGAACATGAATAAATTACTAATCTGAAAGGCTGTAATTATTTTTGCTCACACAAGAATAAATAACTTTTTTTGCAGCATCTTTAGGCTTGGATTATCCTTTTGCCCTTGTGTATTTGTAAACTCGTATACCAGTAGAGTCACCTGGATTGAAGCCACTTTTTAATAAGACATAGAAAAAATAGAGTACATTTTCTGACAGCCTCCACTGCTGGAACTACAAAAATAATTGTACTTGATTTTACTTTTTTGGAAAAAAAGGAACAAAACAAACAAACAACAACAAAAAAAAACCAAACACCACACTAACCCTTAATTTACTTGGAAAAAACAAAATGCTGTTAACCATCTTCACTGACCTTTCTCTTAGCTGACAGTTGGTTGTGACAGACAAAGCTGAGTAATCAGCCAGCTGTGGTAAAATACAAAGCCATGTACCTGATGCAGTCTGATTCTGAGCTATCATTTGTGATACCTGTGGATTCCTCAGGAATGCTTCAACATTTTGAATATGTTGTCTTTCTGTCCAGACACTGGAAAAAATTTCAAGACTGTTTATTCACAGAAAATATTATTTCATTTCTGAATATACAGAGTTGGATTTAAAATCATTCTTGTTTCCTTTTTTTCCCTCAAAACTTTTCTTTTCCTTTCTAGCTTTAGGAATTCCAAATATCTCCAGTGTTCAACATTTTCTCTAGAATGAGAAGTAGAAGACTAAAATTTGAAGGAACTGACATGAAAAAAGACTGACTTTCATCTTAGATGTCTTTCTTGCCAAAACAAAAAAAAGAGATGAAACACTAGTTGCAACATGGGGAATTATGATTAGGTGCTAGGAACAAAAAAATCACAGTGAGGTTGCCCTGCAACAACTTGTCAAGAGATGTTGCTCTATCTCCACCCTTGGAGATACTCAAAACTCAGCAGGACATGGCCCTGAGCAAGTTGATGTAAGTTGTCCTTGCTTCTGAAGAAGCAGCAGGAGCTGAATAAGGTGACCTCTGGAAGTCCCTTCCAACTTGAATGATTCTGTAGTTTGGAGCCTGCCACATGACAGCAAAGTGTTGTCTACAATATTTGTCAGTTCTCAGGTTTTAGATTAAAGATATAATTATCTTTCCTGGTGCATAGATTGCTTTGAATTCTAGAGCAAGAAAGATTAAATATATTCATATTCATGCCACTGTCTTTATAAAACAAACATGCAATCATTTGTTCCTTGCAAAATAGTTTTTCATGTAGCAAGTTCTTGTTCAAGCAGGAACAATCCCATAAATGTTTGTAAGTTATGTTTTGGTGGAATGTTAGGATTAGATTGTGCTGTCAAACAGAACATATAAATGAAATATTCTCCTTTAAATTTACTGAATGCTTAATGATAAGTATATTTCATGTATATATATATATATATATATATAAGAAATTAATTTACTGATAACTGTTTTGAAAATTAAGAGGTCTTTGAAAATCAAAGCAATGATAATGGAACAACTGTTCCTGACTTCCTGTGACATACAGTGAAAGAATCAAAATTGGTCTGGAGGAGTTCAAGTGTGCTTACCATATTATGCATATATGGTTTGTACCTGCTGCAGGCAATAGTGAAATGCCTCAGCAATTGAACAAACAAATGTAGATAAAGATCTCATTTGAAGCATACTTTTTTCCTGTTTTGTTTTTTTTTTCTTCTCTGCTTTTTTTTGAAGTTGTTCATCTTAGCATGTTGGAAATATCCAATTTGGTTTTACCTTCATTTGATAAGGAAATCATTAATGATGGGATGGCATAGGATGGTGAAATGAGAAATATATCCCTCAATATTTAGTTTTTCACCCAGTTTTACTTGGTTAGCAAAGTTTCCTCTAGAAAAGGCAGAATGAAAAAAAAAGCATAAAGTATGACTGAATTTATTGTCAAATAGTTGGTTTTGTCATAGTCTGCCTTCCTTTCTGACATATTTTATTAAGCAAAAGGTATAAATAATGTATTAGCTGGAGGCATCCTCATCCATGACTTAATGGTACTAAAGATAAAGACTTCCCACCTTTCCACACATCTTTAAAAAGAAGAAATGGAGCTTCTGAGGGAAGGGAAGGGAAGGGAAGGGAAGGGAAGGGAAGGGAAGGGAAGGGAAGGGAATTTCAGGTTCTGAGCAGCAGCACCACATGTATTGTTACTAGTTTAACCAATTTTATGAATACCTTCAGAATATGGATTACTAGAGCTAGTATACATAATCACTAATGCCTGCTTGTGCTCTTCCATGAGAGTCAGCATTACCAAAGACATACCTGTGAGAACCAGATCTACTGTACATAAATCCTTCACAGGAGAAACAAATATATATTGCTAAGATTCTCCAATTTCCAACGGGCAAAAGTGGTGGAATGGAAGTAATGGGACATGGTAGTCCTGTTAGTGGCAGTCTGTGATCCTTGTTTCCCATTTATGCTTTAGGAGATGTTTCCTATTTGGGAATAAGACGCAGGAGACTGCTATAGTAAAAACACTTGTCCTGACCTTATCCTTCCACCATAACATGGAAGTAAAAGAGAATTTCAAGCATGGATTGTCAGAAAGTCATACCTCTCCTGAGGGCAAGCCAATAACTTAGGAATTATCCCTGCATCCAGATTTGTTAATAAGAAAGAGAAGACATGGCAGAATAGTATTTTCTAAATTACTGGTAATTTAAATCACATTCTGTCCAGTGCTTGTCTGAACCAGTGACTAAATTACATCACCCATCACAGCTCTTGCTTGTCTTTCAAAGGCAACTGCTCCACAAGGAAGGTGAAAAGGCAACTGAAATAATACAATGTGTCATCAAAATAAAATGTGATACAATTTAAGTTTATTGCTACCCAGAGAATTCTATTTCAGTATCTTACCCTCTTTGTCCAAAAGTGAGATAAAATAGCGAGCATTGACACTTCTGGTCAGAAATTTTCAGTTATTATATAACTGGAATGTAAGTGTTGTTTATACAAGACAGAAGTAAAATATATTCCCTCTAGACAAAAGACCATTAGCCTTAAAACTTTTATTACTTCTAGATTCATGATATCCTCAAGATAAAAACTTGTATTCTTTTTCAAGATAACAAACCTTGAGCCCTCTAGCAAAACCTGCACAGCCTCCTCACAGTATTGAAATTTTAGAGATTGCCTCAGTTAGGCTTTAACCAGCTCTTGGTGCCTCCATGTAGCATTAAGCGTATTTCCGAAGGTCAATTAAGTAGTTAATTATAAAATACCAGCTTTTTGTGATAGTGGCACTCACTACTAGCTGCTCCCATTACTACACATCCACTCTAGACACCTGCCACAGTCAGGGTTTGAGGGTCTGCTGCTTTTGACTATAAAGTTACAGGGCAGATTGATGGTCTCTCTGCAAACTGAGCTGAGATAAACTCAATTAGTCAGAGTAAGAAATCATAGGAAACAGAGGGAGATGAGTCTGAAGCAAACTAAGGGGCTTTATCTTTGACACTTCACTCAGACTTTCCACAAGACGTCTACAAAGCCAAAAGATAAAAACAAATTAATTTGACTCAAATCCAGAAAGTATACTGTGGTTTCTGCAGTAAGGAATGTTTTTCCAAGACCCAGTCATGGCTCTCCCGTTCCCCAGTTTCCTGGAGCCTAGCATGCATAACTGCTTCCTTTTCTTTAAACAATATTATTTAAACTAGATGTTTCATAGAGACAAAAAACAATGGGAAAACTTAATTTCATAAAATGCCACTCACTGGACAGAGGTGGATCCCAAAAGACAGAACAGATGTCACATTAAAACAGCGGGGAGAAAAAGGATTGTCATGTAAGAAAAATAATCAAAAGGTAAAGTGAAAAAAATAAGCAGCTATCAAAGAATAAATACTTATAAATACTTTATTTTTCTTTATTTTCACAGAAGCAATTATTTTTTTCCTTTCACAGAAGCAAAGCTTTTACAGCACTGAATACTCTGTTGGCAGTTCAAAGCACAGCAAATCTTGAATAAACCCCAGGACCAACATCCATGTTTTCTGCACTAAACCATGATGACAGAGATAACAGTCCAGCTGATTCCTCCCTGATCATGCCCCAGCTCAGATTGACATAAATTTGGAAGAGTTCAGTTGAAGGTAAAGAAGTTATTTTAAATTGATACTGTAGTAAGACAGAACAAGCCCTGATTCACAATGGGAAGATCAGATAATGTCATATATTGAATACAGACATAAATGCAAGGCTTCATTTACTGAGAAGTGAATAAAAAAGTATTTAATATATTGCTTAAATACCAATTAATTAATTTGTTTAATGTTCTATCCATTGATAAATAATATTTGCATTGACAGCAATTGTACTCCTTGCTATCTTGCTCTGTACTGCTGTGATAATTATTATTTCAAAACAAAAGTCATTTTCCCTCATTTGAGAGATACCATCCATCATATGAATTATGGATTTTATTTAGGGCACACTGAAGTTCATTGGAAAAAACTACTGTGGCCTTCAGTGAGGTTTACATCAGTCACAGGTCAGGATTCTTGTGGAAAATAATAGCATGAGACCTTGTAGTTAACTCAAAATATATAAAACTTGTGCACAGGGGGTTTATTTGAAGGAATCACAAAATCTCAGGATAAATGAAGCTGGAAGAGACCTCTGGAGGTCACCTAGTCCATCCGCCTTGCTCAGGAAAGGGTCAGTTACAATTTGTTTCTCCAGGGCCATGCAGGAACATAACTCTATTTCTTTACTTTTAAATGACCAACTTTCCCAATTTACTTTTTTCTTACATAAAACTCTGTACTACATCTTACTCTGTAATTAATGGATCATTTTGGAAAATCTTTTGTGGCCTCTTGTCAAGAGAGTGGAATCCTGTTGTGCATTTTGCATTTAGTATTACAATTTATTTTTTCACTGAATAGGTCATCAGGATTTGAAGTTTTAATGTAATTTTGCAAATTATTGTAATTATTTGTAATTTTGACCTTTTTATGGCTCTATATTTTGATTGCAAAGCACTACACTTCTTTAGTGTGAGCCAGTGAGACGGCAATCAATGGAGAAAAGACTTAAATAGAACTAATATAAAATGGATACCTTTGAAGGGTAGGTAGATAAATACCTTCAAAATTATCAAGACCTACCAGAAATGTAACACTCTGAGTGTCTTGGCTGTCAGATGTCACTGTTGAGACTCAATGAAGATGGGATGCTAAATAGCCACCTATGTTTCTATACAGAACAGGTCCAATTCTTGTCCCCCTGCTTTTTAATCTTGTTTCCACAGATTATTGTGTCCATAATCACTTCTAGAACTGCTCTACTGAATATTTTCACTATTTGCCCAGAAGTTTGTTAGCTGGCATCCACAACATCCATGTTCTCATGAATCTGCTTATATTTTTTACATTGAGAACTATACAGCAATTAGCTGAAAATCAGACCAATTACAAGTGATTGACTTATGTTGACTATGAGTACATGATACTGGTTGTTGATAAGAGTTATATATTAATTAAAATCACAGCTTCTCTTACTATTTATTACTAGTTGAATATCAGTTAGAGTAGCCTTCATGCTTTTATGTCTTCTGGTCACAGCAAAGCCAGATATACAAGGAGCAAGGGGCTGGAAAGAGCAAATCTCCAGGGTTACTGCCCATTTGATGAGGGTGTTTTCCTTTGATCAGGAAAATAGGGGGTACAAATCAAGACAGGATTTTAATGTTAGTCCTAATCTGAATCCTCATCTTACATTTTCACATAGAAAGAGATATGTTTCGTTTTATATGTTTTATTGACATGTTTTATATGTTTTATTGAATGAAAATTGCATGTATGTTTTCAAAAAGATCTTATTTAAATTCCAAATGTCAAAACATGTCAGTTTTGACATGTATAAAATGAAAAAGTATCATTTTATAGAGAGAGAGAGCTCATGAAACTGTTCTCAGGAGGGCCAACCCTGTCCTGGGGGACATCAGGTACAACAACACCAGCCAGACAAGGGAGGGGATTGTCCTGCTCTGCTCTGCACTGGGGCAGCCTCTCCTCGAGGGCTGGGAGCAGTTTTGGGGACCACAATACAAGAGAGACATGAAGCTCTTACAGAGCATGCAAAAGAGTGCAGTGAAGGTGCTGAGAGGTCTGGAGGGGAACTGAATGAGGAGTGGCTGAGGTCACTTGGTCTGTTCAGCCTGGAGGAGGCTGAGGACAGAGCTCATCGCAGCAGCAGCTTCCTCATGAGGGGAAAAGGAGGGGCTGGCACGGATCTCTTCTCTCAGGTGACCAGTGACAGGACCTGAGGGAATGGCCTGAAGTTGCTTTAGAAGAGGTTTATGTTGGATATTAAGAAAAGGGTTCTTCACTGAGGATGGTTGGGCACTGAAACAGGTTCCCCAGGGAAGTGGTCACAGCACCAACCCTGACAGAGTTCAAGAAGAGCTTGGACAACATTCTCAGGCACATGGTGTGCTCCTTAGGGATGGTCCCATGCAGGGTCAGGAGTTGAACTCAATGATCCTTGTGGGTCTCTTCCAATGCAGTATATTCTGTGATTCTGTGATTTGTGTCTTTTATATTACGGAAACATTTCTGAATCTCTTAGATTACTGAAATTTTTGTGGTGGGAAGAATAAATGCACTGGCAAAGAACAGTGATTGACAGTGACCTGAAGGCAGTGAGGGACATAGTCCATCTGATCTTAACTAAAATGATGTTTCAGATTTCACAGCTTACACTGAGAAAGCTCTGTTATCAATCAGTGATCTCGTTAGCAGTTGCAGTGGGCAGGCTAATTAATGAAGCTGCTTTGCATAGATTTGGGGGATGAGTAGGAAACGGATATAACATAATTAAACTATTGTAAAGTCTCAGATTTGAACTGTTACTTCTAAAAATGTTGGTGGCTATGTCAGTTTAATCAAAGCTAATAAATATGCATGGATTTACTTTGACTCAGTTAATTTTGGAGCACAATCCCAAATACAGCTCTGTTAAATGCTGCTTTTGGAAGTATGTGCTGTGAATTCAGAGGTGAGCAGCATTTCCTACAGACTTTAATTCCCTGGGCAGAATGGGAACTCTATAACCTAGGAAGAGCTTCCCAGTCTGTATTTTGCTGGGTGCCCTCACAGGGGCTGAAGGCTTGAGCATCCATGCTAGTGTGAAATACAACACTGCAGGGACGACAGGACAGGGGACTGGGATGCATATTATGTTGTGAGGAGTATCATACTGCCTCAGGGTGTTGCTGCTTAGAACTGATTTGTCAGCAGGTCAGTCTTCTTGCCTTGGTGGACACAGTGCTACATTGACTTGCTCTGACTGCTTTCAACTTTTAATCTGTTTTATGTTGGACTGCAAGATTAAACTAATTATATTAAGTCGATTTAAAATTTCCTTGCATCTTTTAAAAGCATACAGATTTTGCAATTTGCATATCCACTAAATGGAGGTTATGTCAGTTTCTAGGAAAAATAAACACAGAATCACATAATATTCTGTGTTGGAAGGGATCCACAAGATTCATTAAAGTCCATCTTCTGGCTCGGCACAGGACAGCCCCAATAATCACAATGTGTGCCTGGTGGTGTTGTTCAAATGTGCATTTAAAAGACATTATCTCCAAACACACATATTAAAAGAGCACATACCCAAGGTTCATCAAGGAGTACAGCATGGAACGTGTCAATATTCCTGTTCCAAATCACCAGCTTCAGGGACTTCATTGAATTATGCCAAAGACTGAGTTTATCAGTGTGGTGGTATTTTTCCAGATGGCACAGGGATAATTAAATGAGGTATTTTTTTAGAGAGAAGAATAAGGAAAAATAAAAAACAAAACAAAAATAAATAAATAAATAAAAGATTAAGCTCTTCAGCTAGTGAGTCACTGATAACAGGCCAATATTCCTACCTGGCTCCTTCTAAGCTAGAGAGGTTTAATCTTTGCTGTCCTAAGGCTAGGATCAAGGACTCTGAACAACTGACTTAGAAAGCACCAAGGAAGTTGAACCAGTTGTTTGCAATTGCTTGAGGGGAATCTCAGACATACAAGCTGCCAGCAAATGCTCCAAGAAAGCCTCTCTCTTTCCCCCTGAGTCCCTGGAATTAATGAAACTCATCAAAGCTTGCAAAGGAGGATGCAAATTCAGGGAAAAGATGATAAAAAGGGCCTGTGGCTCCTGCACGAGCAAATAACATGTGCTGGTAACTAAATTGATGGAAAAGTCACAAACTGTGTTCACCAAACTCAACAGAGATAACAGTAAATGTCACTTCTGTTAGTTACCATAGTGCCTGCCTTTTTGATTAACCCAGTGCCTTTTGTTTTTTCACAGACACTTGATTGTTTTAGCTGCTTGGCAATCTAGTCCTTTTAAGCTTTTCCATTATGTTGTCTCAACTGTATTTTGTGCAGTAGAGCTCTTCGACAAAAATACTGACTGCAGAGCAACTCATGGCTGAGGAAAGCAATGGACTTACAAAAATCTGCCATGTTTCATCACAAATCTGTGACATATTGTACACAGAGTTTTCCAACATGTAGTCAAGCTTAGAAACGTTAGCTGTATTGGACAAAAGGGTTATGATACAGCTCTAAAAAATTGTATGCGCGTCCAGAGTTTTATAATGATTTTAATCAATAGTAGGCAGCCCACCAGCAAAATAACCATTTCAAGCTTAAAGGTGACTCCAGAGCTGCCAGAGGAATGTGCCAAGGATCCAGATGTCACTAGGAATATTTCTGTCACTAGCTGATCAGTCCTGTGGCTGCCACCAAACAAGAGAAGGAATGGGATAATGTATCGTCTTATTTTTCTGAAGGCTAGCAGTCTCTGAAATTTTTCTGCCATTTGAAGTAAATCTACTGAATCTACTGAAATTTTTCTGCCATTTGAAGTAAATATTTTAATGTCTTTGCATTTTCTTCCAAGCTTAAATGTGTTTATGTGTGTCAGGAAGTAAAGTTTCTAGCACTTAAAAAATAAAATGGTTGTTTATTATTGGTCACTACATTCTCAGCCTTTAGTGTCATAGTTTGAGAGAGGCAGTGTTCAAGGCAAGGTTGGATCAATCTGGTCTAGTGAAAGGTGTCCCTACCCATGGCAAAGGGGTTGGAACTATATATTCTTTAAGGACCCCTCCAACCCAAATAATTTTGATACTGTGAAATGAAACTCTGTTCTGGATATGTTCTAATCTCGTGGCTTGGAAACTCCTTGATTGTCCATGAGTATGAAATAAGTAGACCTTGGAGCCTTTATGGAATTAAATCTCTACTACAATTTTCTGGCATTCAGAAACACCCCAAGTCACAGTGCCAGTGTCCAAAGGAGGTCTGCTTTATTCACTATCTGGGTTTTAGTCAGTCACAAGGCAACACTAGTACATTCTGATACAGTAACATTAATTACATAGGCAGATATATTATCTTTATCCTTATGTTTTAAGGGCTAGCCTTCACTCTAGCACTATAGATAAGTTTAACTCAAATTTTATTTACCTGAAAGCAGGCCAGTCCTATACATTACTTCAGAGTAAAGCCTAGGCTGATATACTGATATACTGCACAGTAACTCTGGCTTGTCTTTCAACCTTAGAAAGCTTTTGTGACACTGGTGCACACATGGGTTACATTCAGTGAACAAATAAAAAAAACCATTTCTACACTTTCAGTTAAACTGAGGTCAGGAAACAGAGGTCTGAGTCCATCTGAATCCAGATGACTTTCTACCTCCCAACATGGTTTCCTTCAGAGATCCTGTTCAGGATTGGGCTGAGGGCTGCCACTCTGTAAGGTGAGAAGCCAGATGTGATGGGAGAGCTTCTCAGCAGGACTCAATTGCTTTCTAGGTGAAAAAATCATCCAGGACATAGCTATCCACTTTTGTCTTGATCTCTCTGACACACTGCTCTGTTGCTCCAAATGTAGTTTAACACTCTGTGACAAATAGCTTCAAAAGTGGGCACTCAAATTTCGCTGTTCTGCCACTTGAAATATTATTATAATATGTTTTGCCTCTTCTGCCACATGCAGGCTTACCTAATACAGTCCAGTATTTACCATGCAAGATGAACTTTGGACTTCCTCAACTATGGACTAAAGCTAAGCAAGAAACTGCAAACATTAAGTTAACCATTTTTCCCTAAACTGCCAAAGCAACCTTTTTGCTACTTTCACTTTTATGCAGTTAGCAAGAAGAGGATTTTGTATCCACAGCACATGAGAAAAACAGTAAGATTACACAGCAATTGGATCAAATAGGATATTTATAATCCTGAGTATTTATTTCTAATGTATTGACAGATTCTGCCTATTTGCTGAATGCCTCATAACTCACCTTGTAGAAGATGGCCTGCTATTGGAACCAACCTATGATACCAGATCAGCAGCCTCTGGGTTGTAAAGTCTTTATGTAGAAAGAGAAAGCAAAATATTTCTAGAAGGCAACTGTTCTGTTAGATTGGGCCTTAGATTGCAAGGCCATGAAGACCAAGTAGATTAGGCCCAGGTCTTTGACCTTTGGTTGATTACAGGAAATGATCAAGCCCTTAAGAAGCCACAGGAATTCTCTCTTTACATCCAGAGAGAGATAATTTCCTCCCCAGTATGGATCTGGAAATTTCTCTTCTTTATTTCTTTGAGAGATTTCTACTTTCAGTATTTTGATCAAGAAGGAAAGGATGGAGTGACTAGCAAAGATATTGGCCAGTGTTGTTGAATGATCAAAGAAAATGACACAGCAATTTGCATTTCATACAGGACCAGAAGAGTTCTGATATTATGTGAGATCCCATCCAGCACCCCTGAGTAGGTAACTCGTCAGATGAACAATTGCTCCCTTCTGCCTTTCAGGCCTGAATGGTGATTTCTAAAAAGCTGGTAGATTGGTAACTTTTATCGTGAAAAAATTACAATTTGTCATGTGTGAAGGCAAGTTGCTGGAGAAACAAACCCAGGACATTAGTCTATTTTCCTTCCCAAAAGTTTCCTCTGAATCCCCTTTCCCTCCCACAGGATGTCACCTCTCTTGATCATTGGTGGAGTCTGTGAAAATGCACTCTACTGTGTTCCTGAGGCTGTCTCATGTTTCTCTGACTCTAATGTAAGCTATCAAACCTGTGGGGTTTTTTCCTCTAACTAAAATACAAAGTGACTAAATTTGAAGCAGCACAACACTTTAAAGGTAGGAAAATACATTTTAATGCCCATAGAGCTCAGGTTTTTTGACCCATACATCATCTGTTATCTGAAGGTTTTTAGTCCTGTGGTTATCAGGGACTGAAGCATAAGCATCTGTAGCTCCCTTCCTCCCTCTGTTAGTTCTCTGTTGAAGAAAACAAGGAGAGTTATTTATGCTGTCTTATTCAAATTTAAAAGAAAAATCCAAGACCTGCATGAGCTTTAGCTGAGAGCTAACAGGGAAAAGAATATGGCCTCAATATCTTTCTTTCAGTGTAAACATAGATATTTTTGAATAAAGGCAAACAGCCAGTAATAAAAAGTGACTCATCTTTTTTTCTTAAATTGATGTAATTTCAGCTAGCCTTCTGTGGAGAGAATGAATAAGAAAAAATAAGTGGGATAAACATAAGATACAGCAACAGAAATACATAAATTCACTTACCATAAGTATTCTCCATTAAGTTTTTTGCTGTTCTTTGTTTTAGAGTTTATATTGCCATATTTCATATTTCAATGATTTTGGAGTCTTTTTTTTTTTTTTTCTAAGAGATGCTATGACTTTTCTATTTGCAATTAAACATATGTTGTTTAAAACTCACTAGAACACATTTTTGACCAGTTAAGCATTACTCAAATCCTTTTATCATAAAAGTCTATTCTCAAAGATCACCTTAGTCTAAGGTTACTAAAATGAAAGCAAAAGCCTTTGCACATTAAGAGTCTTTTTTTCTGAAGATTTCCATTTTCTTCTGCAGACCTGCCACTTTACTTGCCAGTTGTATCATGAAAAGCTGTGCTTATAGCAGACCTATTGTAGAGTGAAAAGAGAAAATGCTTTGCTACAAGGCAGTAGCTAATTCACTATTCTTCAGGGACTGATATTCATCTATCCTTCAATAAAAGCTAATGGTTAAATAGACCCAATGCACTCAGCTAATCTAGGAAGAAGCTGATGGCTGGGGGTTGGGATTCAAAGTTCATGCTGAAGAGCTATTCCTGAAGACAAAGATATTCTTACATTTGCCTTAGAAAAATATGACAATGCTAAAAATATTACATGGATTTCATTCTCAAATACATATTTTTATGAAACAGAACCTATGGCATGTGAAAAAGTTTAATTTTATTAATTTTTAACCATGCATTATTCTTATGAGTTTTTCTTTTTAAGGAATGTGAATATTTAAACAAAGGGATTACATTTTAAATAACCTTCTGTCTAGTCTTTTGCTACTTGAATTCCAACACCCTTAAGAAGCTTCAGTGATTTTTTTTCATGAAAAGCAATTTTTGCAAAGCCCTCCCAGAAGGAAGGGAGATGACAACACCACGTTTCTCTCTGTATAACTACCATCCCAGTTAAAGGTACTGCTGTGCTGTGCATATCAAACAGTCCAGTGCAAGAAAGAAAGCTCACTTGAGAAATCAACAATGAAAACAAAAGCCCACAACCAACACAACAGATTACACAAGGACAGAGGAAATTTTTATAAGCAAGGTTGTGATTTAAAATACAGTATATATATTCTGAACAACTGCTGTAGCAGTTGTGTATGAGTGCAGGCATGTCATTGCTTTTAATAGATAACCTGAAAATATTTTATCTGTGCTGCAGGACATTTAAATTAGCCATACTGTGACTAATCCTGAAAACAAAATGACCTGAATATATAGATGAACTGTTTAACTGCAGGATTTCAGTCACAAAAGGTCTTATCCTGGTATCCCTGAAAACAGAGGCAATGCTCTCCCTGATTTCAGCAGAAACAGGACAGAATAGTAATTAGGAGCACAGCTGAAACTGGTGGCTGAAGTCCTTATTTCAGGACCTTCTCATAGTGCAGATGATGAAACACCATGCACTGCAGCAAAATGTCACACCTCTGTACATTAGTGGATTGCTGGAAGAACATCTGTGTTTTCTCAGAAACACAGAGCCACAATTGGACACGTGCCTCATGAGAGGGTTTCAAGATTTGTGTCATTCCACAAACTGAATACTGCCAATATTTTTTCTCTTTGTGCATTTTCCTTCTCATTTGTCAGTTAAAAAAATATCAATCTGTATGCATATCTTTCATTACTTAGGGTTTTGGGAACTTTCTCAGAGCTGGTATTGTAACCCCTCTTCTAAAGGATATTTGTTGGTAGGGCATTATCTTTCTATCTGAGGCCAGACTGTATCCCTCTAGGTGCAAAGAGGACTACTACTATGACAACAGTTCTTCTTTCCTTTCAGCATGCATCAGTGAGGAAGTCTGGAGAGAAACACAGTCTTTAAATAAGCTGAAAACCATTCATTTGCCTTGCAAAGCTGAGGAAAGGGGAACCTCTGAGATCTGCATATTGGCACCAAATGGATTGAGCTACTCAAGGGTTTAGGGATGGAATAAAAACACTCACATAGCAGATCTCACATGTTATTTTGTGCAGGTGTGTCAGTCCTTGTTCCTGTAGAGTTGGTATCAGAGCAGTTCAGAAGCGCAAAGTAAGATGGAGTCCAAGTCGTCCGTGTTGGAGACATATCTGAGATAATGAATCAAATAGGTGGAGGACAGAAATTTTAATGAGCTGCTCATAAACACTCAACTTATTAAGTAAACTGATGGTAGTTTCGACATATATGAAAGGTGCAATTTGATATCTGAGATAAATTTGCTATTATTACTGCCTTAATCTGAAAGCCATCTCAAAATCTGTTCATTATAAGGGTCAAGATCTGTTAAGAGAGATCTTGCTAAGACATCTAAGAGATATTTACTTTTAGATTTTCATATATTGCAATTAAATATGAGAGACAAATATTTGACATTCATAAATAAGTCAAGCACAGTTTTGGACTGACCCAGAAATAAAATTTTTCAGTCGATCTTTGTAATACGGTAGGTGACTTTTTTTGTTTGTAGCTACTGAATTTTGATAAAAGTAGATTTGGTTGAGCAGCTCACAGGTACTCCTGGCAGTAAGAGCTGCTGTGACAGGTAGTCACTAGGAGTGTAGTCCAGGTATGCTGCCACTAAAGGTATGGATGGGACCTGGCCGTTTCTACTGCCATCTCTGAAAAAATAAGTCAGAAGAGGCATAGCACCTGGACCCTGTCATTGCAAAATGAGATGGCATCTTACTGTGTGACTGCATTTACATTCTTAATGCTCTTGGCTCTGTCAGGATGATAAACCAGGAAATGAAGATTGTGAATTCATTACAGCCCCTGTCTCTCGTTCTGTCACTGCAGCACACTGACGCATGTTTCTATCCCTATCACTGAGAACTTCGGTCACTTAATCTTTTCTCGTTGCACATTACTTTTCAATTAGCTATTTATTCCATAACAATCTTCCCTTCAGCTTGCTTACTGAGTGTTGTTCTGACAAAGACTGTAGTAGGATACTGTCACACCCAGCACAGGCAATTGGGAGAGCCAGCTTTCTGCTTCAACCTGCTGAAAAACACTTTACAACAAGAAAGTTTTCAAACTTGTCAGAAGCAAAAGATCTTCCCCTTCGGTTTGTTAACATTCTGCAAGTCAATTCCTTTGAGTATGCTGGTGAGACAGACTTGTTTAAAGAGTAATCACTGAGGGCTGTGACTGATCTGTATCACACAGTTAGCAATTTACGAGTACATGCCATTTCATTTTCTCAGGGTGTCATTTTTTTGCTAAATTTAAGCGACACTGAAAAATTAAAATATTTGGAGGGTTCTCTGACTCTGTCTTTTCAATCAATTATACTGAGTGATTACAAGTGGAAAGGCCTGGGTCATTCAAATGTAATGTTTTCCACTGAAGAAACACTGCAAAATGCAGATGAGGCATTTGCTATAAGACAAAGAGATCAAGGCTATCATGAAAAACAGGACTAGGAGTATAAAACAGTCAATATATGAGGAGAATACATGGTAAAAAAAATATTTCTCAACATAAATACTTATTACATTTCTTTTTGCCTCTTCTGCTTTTCTAGAAACAGCCTCCTCTGCTTTTTAAATGTCATCCATATTTATCAGACTGCATGGTTCTTGACATTTAGGATTTTTTTTCATCAAACTGTAACTGAAGCTTTGACAAAGGGTACTAATTATCAAGGGACTAGATTTTTTTTCTTTTTCCCCCTTTTTTGAAGGAGCAGCAGGCTGTAGAGAAAATGTGAATTGTCAGCTACTTTTAATATTCCTATAGCAGTCTCTCTGTCCTTACTGTTAAACATAACTAGAAATAAGAATTTAAGTGTTTGCTGAAGCACGTAGAAAATGCAGTTGGAATTGAGTAACTTGATTTTAAATGACAGAGGTCATTAGATTATTTACTTCAGGAAAAAAATGTTTCCACCACTTAGAACTATGTATAATCCCTGCTGATGGAAATTTTACTAATATTTTAAAATTTAGTTACTGATTATTCACCAATGATGATTTAATCACCTATGGAATGCATAGCTTGTACAATGTCACAATATGGTGACTAAAAAATTGAAGCATGAAAAATTGAGAAAATGCTCTGTTACTAAACAGAAGAGTACATTAAAAAGAAGGAAAAAAAAAAAGTACACTGTGTTGCTTATCAACCAAAGTTGGTCCTGTTAGAAATAATCTATTTTCTTGTCCTTATTGGCAGTAAAGACATATTGGACCCTGATCAGAAAGACGATAGTTTTTCACAAACCTCTTCCATGAGCCTGCAAATGAAGCCTAATGTAAGTGTATAGATATACATCTGAAATCTATTATTCATCCATTTTCAGTTGCCTAGCAATGGCACAACTGCAAAGGAAAGAACAGTATGTGGTGAGTACTACATGTTTTTTTTTTTGTTATCGATAACTTTGTGTCCATATATATCTTCATTATGATCTTGCCTGCCATCACATATAAATTATTTGATTTCCTTGACTTGTCAAACACAAGCCACTTAGTTTGAAGTGAGATTTTTAAGTAAGAAAAAATACAGATATTCCCATTACAAAATCAATTTTAATTTAGCTACAATATCAAAGCCTGCTTTGAATACAAACTCCGTGCATTCAGCTGTGTTAATAGCAACGCTTAGGTCAGATTATCTGAACAAGTTTTACAAAAATTCAAGGCTAAACACAACTTTCATGTCCGGCTCAGCCTTGTTTTAATGTCATTAATTGCAAATTGACACACTCTCTTTGCCTACTGTTTATCTAACCATAGTGTAAGAAGAGAATAAGGCCTGTCCTGGTAAATCCTCAGGGATCACCACTGCCAAGGTTGTTACCTGTAACATCAGAAAAGGTTTTTTTACAGGTTGTTACCAGTAACATCTTGGTATTCTTAAAACTCAGCACCTTCTATACAGTCAACTTTACTTCTTGTTGCTCCTTTTTATCCTGCACATAATCCCTATCAGTGTTTTTGTGTTACAATTTTTAAATAATCAGGCATTTAGGAAACAGAAAGGAAAATAAATAATTATAGTTCTACCCCTGAAAAAAATGCACAACAGGCCACCTCTGCCTAGCTCTGCATAATTTACAACTTACAATTTTCTCCCTGAGACACGATGCATCATACTGACCTAAAGCAAACAAACAAAAATTAGAAAAAACTCTCTCTGACTTCACTTTTTTCATACGTTAATGAAAACTAAGGCATTCTTGGCAATACTGTGCCTCTTATTGATTAGAGTCTCCAAAAGCATAGAATATTGATTGACACTGATTTATGTCTTACAGCTCCACATCAATTTGGTACTTCTTTCCTCTTTTTGGTTTATCTACCTCAGCATCAACTCATAAAAACTCTATGGATTTCAGTGGATCAAGATAAACCAGAAAGGTTTAAGAATGCAAGGAGATGCAGTGCCATGCAGGACATGCTTCTGTTGGACTTGGCTCTTTCCAGGTTATGGATTTCAAGCACTGCAGAACATATGGCAAAAAAAGTTATTGTTCTGTACAGAATGAATTCCTCACTGGCCATTTTCCATGTAGGGTGGTGAAAAGGATGATCTGATCATTCTTCCCTCATAGAAAATATCATCCTCCCTCTTGAAGTTTCTAACAACTAGAAAACCAAGAAGTTGTCCTTCCTACTCTAAGCAATTCTAGTATTCCAGCTGCTAGAGATATTTTCATGTCAGTCATTTGATTTCAGGAACCACTGAAGTTTTGCACAGCTGTATCAGGTTCTGAAGGCACTTTTGTATCAAGTGCTGAAGGCATGCAAATTTCAGCAGGATTTCACTCATTTGTGTGCTGCATGTGGGTATAGGTAGATAATTCAGAAGCAGACCAAAATGAAAGCAAGATGGCAGAAGTTACAGAGATGAACAGGTGAACCTTTTCTGCACAGAGCAGAGTCCTTGAGGGCTTCAAGAGGAAAGCTCTCAATGTATCATGTTCTGCAGGCTCTTCCCACCTGTGTTTGGCTCTTCAGCCTGTTTCATTGCTGAGCAGAGAGGCTTTTTTTCCTCCATTATTTAAGTGGTTGTTATAAATTCACTACTTCTCCATTTCACTCAGAGCAATTGTAAAACATTACCTGCGATCTGAGAAATAATCAACTATTTATCCTGATCATGAAAAATCTCTATAGTATTTACTCTGTGGGAGGACTTTCACATAGGGTCAATTTACCCAACCTCGTAAAAATGCTGTAGCCAGGTGTGCCAGCTAAGAAAGGCATCCCTTGGTTTCTGCAATCCCTTGGTTTCTGCAAACTTTTGATTATTTTTGCTGGCAGACAGAGCACAGAAATTTCATGGTGGAGTATAAACAGCCTTAAGGAAATAGAAAATTTGAGGGATGGTATACATAGGAGAAAAGAGAGAAGTAAGTAGAATTAAAATGTAGCAGACCCCCTGAGAGAAATTATTGCCTGGCAATTTAGAGTAATTTCCATTTTTAAATAGTCCTTGTGAGGAAGAGCAAGAGTCATTTTCTGTCTAGCATTTGAATATTGAACTAATGGAGAAATGGCAGCTCTGCAGTGGCTTCGGCAGAGATCCAAGTGTTTTTTTCCAGAGAGACCTTTTTCTGCTCCATATTTAAACTACATTTGTCTTAGAACTGCTGGAGTCTATTTTAAGGTAAACAAAGATCTCATTTAGCCTTGTGATATTTTCAAGCTTCACCAAGAAGCAGTGACAGTATGAAGGGATCAAAACTATTACACTCTAGTGAACAACAGCTTTGGGGAAAAGGACTTGGGTAAACAGATGCAGGACAGTAAAGCCAGGAATGCGTACACCAGCGACACTTGGCCTACGTGTCATTTTAAACTATCACTGAATCTCCTACATAAAGCACCCAAGTATGCCCAAGGAGGGTGTGGGGATGCTGAGAGAATCATCTGCTGTAAACTGGCTGGCTGGCAGAAGCCAGGAGTGACCCGTGTGCCTCTGAGTAACCTCCCACACCGCAGACCTCTTGTGGCACTCTGACTGCAGCCCCAAGGTCCGTGTCTGTGCCTGTGCACCTGTTCCTGGCTTCTGCTTTGAAGCACCTAAAAGAAGTGGCCCACAGAGCAGTGTATTTACAGACTGACAGCAGGAGGACATGTTGGATGCTCTGAGGCCTGCCAGGAGGTTAAGGAAGACAGCACACTTGGCAGGGCAAGGTTTGCAAATCTATGGAGAGTGAACATGCCACAAGCTATCAGAGACACACTCAGGCTCTGTGTCTTGGGTTCACTCTAAAGAGGCCAGAGGACCCCTTCTTGTGCAATGTGGTTCATCAGGACCCAGCAACAAACCAAGAAACTGGGTCACAGGACAGCACAAATATAAAATAGGTCGCACATCTCACTGGCTGAAGGCACCCTGATATTTTGTTTGAACAGAAAGATGTTTGCATCACTCAGATGTCTATATTTTTTACCTATGAGGTTGAGTGACACGACGCTACCCTGGGCAGCGGTACCCATTGTTAGTAGGTACCCATGCTCTGGGCTGATGCACTAGTAATACTGTGCTTCTGTTACAGGCATGGATTGTAGACCTAGGGAAAACAAGGACAAATTTTTAAAAAATTGATTTAAGGAATTTATTCCAATGGAATTTTGCTAGAAAAATCTGTGACTTGAGTAGCATGTATGTATTCACACAGCATTTGGTGGCAGAAGACAGGAGGAACTTGTGACTTTTGAATGCCAAGATAATATCCCTACCACCTGTAAAATACCTGTAATATCCCTACCAGCTGTAAAAGCTGTGTACCAGAATGAGGTCATTAATCTTTTGGCCCAGGATGGACTTGCAGCACCTGTTTAGTTAAACAAGTCAATAATCAGCTCATTTCTTTCCTTCTTCTGAAACATTTAAATTAATTATTTTGTTTAATAAAGCTGTTAAGTATCTTCCTATTTTTAAGACACAGAAATT
This sequence comes from Urocynchramus pylzowi, assembly GCA_013397555.1. Taxonomy (NCBI): domain Eukaryota; kingdom Metazoa; phylum Chordata; class Aves; order Passeriformes; family Fringillidae; genus Urocynchramus; species Urocynchramus pylzowi. Next base: position 1,134,596 of record VZRH01008052.1, read on the forward strand.
CCTTATGTTTTTAGAAGCATCATTTTTTAAAGAACACTGAAAAATTGAAAGGACTTTGTTACTTCTATAAATTAAAGACAGCTTGAGAATTTGGATTTTGTTTGGAAGGTATATTTTAAAACTAGATTTAATCCAGGCAACCACAAAGCAAATCTGCATTGTGCAGTCAGTGCATAGTGGAACAGTAATTTTGTGAGATTTGGCACAAAATGCAGTAAAAAGAAGCTTTTCTGGAGATTGCCAGCATCACCAAATCTCTTTTAAAAGCGTAATGAAATAGCTTCCCTTTCTACTCCTATTCTTTCAATTAAAAGGAAAAAAAAACCCATTTCCACATGCTTTGTGAGTTACTGTTCCTATTTTAATCGCAGGGATGGGAATGTAGGGCAGTTTTACTGTTGCAGTCAGTGGATATAAAATCACACTTCTGTGGCAGGACTACACCAGAAATTGAAACAAGGCAGGGGTGCCCAATCCAGCAAGGCTGAGCAGAGCTGTTTAGCCTGGCAGTGCATGTTTATTTAGCTGGTAAGAAGCTATGGATGTAGAGAAGGGCAACTAAAATGATTAAAGATAGAGCAGTTGCCTACATAAAGAGACAACTACAACTCTCAGTTTGGAGAAGGAAAAACTGGAGGGGGTGCTGTGGTTTAAGGCCAGCTGGAAATTAAGCACCACACAGCCATTTGCCCAATCTCCTTCTTCCCCACAATGTGGTGGAATGGGGAGGAGAATCTAAGCAAAACTGGTAGGCTGAGAGAAGAACAGTTTAATAGAGAAAGCAAAACATGCACACACAAGGAAAGAAAAACAACAACAACAAAATTTACTACTTTCCATGGGCAAGTAGATGTTCAGCCATGTCCAGGAGAGCATGGCCCCATCATGTGTGACAGTGACCTGGTAAGAGAAAACCTTTCACTCCAAATGTCCCTCACTTCCTCTTTCTTTCCCCAACTTTGTATACTGAACATTATGTCATATGGTCTGGAGTATTCCTTTGGTCAGTTGGGGTCACATGTCCAGGCTGTGTCCTTTCAACCTCCCAGGCACCCCCATTCTCCTCACCAGTGCAGCACTACAAAAAGCAGAAGTGTCCTTGGCTCTGTGTAAGCCCTCCTCAACAATAACAAAAACCATCTCTGTATTATCAACTCTGTATTCAGCACAAATCCAAAACATGGCCTCAGTACCAGCCACTGTGAAGACAATTCATTCTACCCCAGCCAAAACCAGCACAGGGGGCTATGATGAAAACATGAAGGTTCTGGTGAGTAAAATGAATACAGTCTATCATTCAACAAATTCTGTGGGAAAAGAGCTAATACTAGCCAACAAAACTCAGAAAATTAGTAGGAGAATATTGGCATCATCATGTTCATGAAGGGACTAGACAAATTCATGGTCAAAAAAATCTATAAATAGATACTAAAGGGAGATGGTCATGGATGTATCCTCTAGCAACACACATCCAGTGATTGTGGATGCTGGGAGACAACAAATAGAAGTGGCCAGGGTTGCTCTTCCCAGTGCCAGACAGAAGAGAGGGCTAGCCAGACCACTGTTGTGATGCACAGTGTTTCTTATGCTCACACTGAGGGACATACACGCTCTGCTGTAACCGAAGTGTACCCAGACAATGTTCTGTCACACAGCACAGACATGGGATTTTCTAGAAACAAAAGCATACAACTATGAACTAGATTCAAAAGATGTATGCAAGGGAGTTCTGTGTACCAGTTAGTGAGCAGAATGGACATACTGCCACTTTGCCTTTGCAGGGTGCAAGCCAAAACCTGAGTTGACCTGGCTTCAAAGAGGCCGACCACACGTAATACGCCATGGTAAGACTGATTTTTGCTCTAAAGAAACTAAACACAAACTGCAATTTGATCTTCTCTTTTTTACAGAGGACACATTACCAGTTTCACTGGTTGCTATCTGATGAATCTATGCCCTGTGTTGACCCCAAGGTAAAAATCCAAATAGAGCTTTCTAATGCCATTCCTGCTGCCTATGTGTGGCTGTGAGAAAGACAGTTAATTTTTAAGAGTACATGTTCAGGAGTTCTGGATCTGGCTACATTATTACTGAATTATTAATATTTTCTGTAAATTTATTGGGAATTTTGGGTATTATGTAATACCATAAATTAAGCAAGGTTTTCTAAGATTGACCTAAGTGTCACTCCTGAGAGTTTAGACCATAAATTTTTTCACTCCTTATTTTCTCCTATCTGTAAAATGGAGACTCCAAGGTTGCAGGACTTTTGCTGTTATTAATGTTTATACAGCGCTCAGAAAAAAAAAAAAAAAAAAAACACCATAAAAAGGCAAGATATTACTGCTTTTATAAAAGTTCGGGGACTTTTTTTTTTTTTTTTTTTAAATTCTCATTTGACCTTTCAAAGGGGTGAAAGCTGAACTTTCTCCTTTTCCTAAATATCATTTCAGGGCTTATGATTTAAAGTCTTATGCTTATCTTTGTTTTAGCATTAGTCACCATTAATGGCTAAAGCACATACATCCCATCTGATATTTTGAAATTGAGGACTAGACATTTTTAAAACAATAATGGCTAGGAAACAGACATACTTTAGCCATACTTTATTGGACCACAGAATTAACAGTAACTGGATTTTAAAATAGTAATTTCAGTAAACTCTTGTGGCATGTAGTAATTCGAGAGCAACACTCTCCTACCTTATCATTTCTTGTGCTCACCCTCTCTTTTCTCAAGAAACCAGCTGACTCACACTACAAAAGCCTTGCAGTTAGATAGAAAGCCCTGGATATGGCTGTGGGTGTATGCAGTACCTGCATACTCTCATACCTCAACAATGACACAGCAGTTCCCCCCTCAAAAAGCACCTTTCCAGAAGACACCATCTTCTAAGAAAACACAGTATATTTTTTTAGGCTACAGCTTCAGCAGATGCAAGTATGAATTACTGCAACCTGTTAAATTTTTTTAATACTATGTTGCTTGAAGGTAAGTGTTTATCTGGCAGTGCAGAAGTTCAGTTGTCAATCATGAGTTAGATAAGCAGAATGTTTAAGCCTATCATATCTCTTTTATAAAGTAATGATATGATGACAGTAAAGAAACTAGCACAAACAGTTCTGACATCATAAGACAGCTACAATAAAGTTTGATACAACAGCATGACCATTTTTAACAGAGCATGACCATTTTTAACAGACTGTTTAACATGACAATTTTTTATATAAGTAAAATGTGGATTTCAGGAATGCATTTCTGGCTGTGCAAATTTTTAATGATCTGTAAAATCACATTCAGCCACATAAATTATTCATATATTTGTATAAAAAAAAGTCTGGAAAATGTCTTTAAATAGATTTAAAGAACCACTTTGATGATAGCAAAATATGGATATTATTTTTAGAAGAACTGATGGTCTGATTTTATTGCCCACTGTAAGAAAAATCCAACATGACATTGTCTTCTGAAAGAAATTTTAACATTAAGGTTATTATTCAAACGTATAGTCAATATATAGGAGAAGTTGCTTCTTCAGGAGACTTCACCTGCATAAAAGTCACTCTATCTTGCCATTAGAACTCATTGACAAATGTTTTTAATTTATGTTCAGTGTAATGGAACAACTCTGTCATTTCTTCCTGTGTGGACAGTTATTGCCACTTAGGAGTTTTACGTCACATTTAACCTTGGACAATACTGATTTTTCCTTTTGATGGTCCCTGGACCAAAAAATTATAGCTTGGTTGCACTCAGCAGTTTTGTCTTTAGTACCCATCTTCTTCTTGGCTCATTTATGTATTTCCCAAGGTGTATTTTCTCAATATAAGCCCTTTTAGCAAAGGAAATGGACAATTTCCGTGCTCTTAGTTATTTGTTGCCCTAATGCTTTAAATAACTATGAATTTCTCTGTAATTTTTCCATGCTGTCATGTTTTTCAGTGCTAACATAATGTATTTGGCCATATAGTCTCATATTTGGCCCCTAACCTTTCATATCCATCAAGAATATAAATGCAACATAGAGCTTCTCTCTGTTACAGCATATCACTCCTTTTATTTGTATGCTGTTGGGCTTTGTTGGCATCTTAGGGTATTCATTTTCCCACAGACTGGTAACAACTTTTTGAGGGGAGAAAAAATGTGTATATAAGGAATACAGTCCTGAAAGGACAACCTCAGGCATCACCCTAATAAGACTCAGATACTAACTAGCAAGGCTGAGCATTCAGCAGGTTTTAAAAGTAGTGTGCTAAAAACAATAATAATCCAGACTGGACCTTACAAAAGTGAGAAAACTTCAGCAGTTTCAGACATATATGTATACCTGGAGATATTCAGAATATTATGTACTCCTCCAGCCAGAGCTACTGAAATGTTGAGAATTCTCTGTAATACAGATGTAATAGCTATATCTGGAAGCAATCTTGACCTACGTTTTGCAGTTTAGAAGAAGAAACAAAGAAATCAGTTAATGAAGGATGAATTACTTCTTATCAAAGTGAAGTTATTTCCCCATTTACATGCCCCAGTGCCATATTAGAGAAAATATAAAATGTTACTGAACTTTTGCTGCTGTTTCTGTTGCTTCAAAAAAAAAAAAAAATCAATTAAGACATATTTTAATAAAAGGACTGACCATAAACAATAATTTTTTACTAATAGGGTTTTTTTAATATTCAGCTAGCAGAAAACGAGGAAGAAAAATAAATTAAAATAACAATGAAAAGAAAGAGAAAAGAGAAAAAATAAGGGAAAA
>VZRH01008052.1:1139386-1176411 GCA_013397555.1 Urocynchramus pylzowi
AAGGGAAAAAAAAAAAAAAAAAAGAAAGAAGGAATACCATATACAGAAGAAGATTCTGTAATAAAATAAAATTGGTAGCTATTGTTTGGCAGACACGTCCTGGAGAAGATGACTACTCAACAGCATTGTAATGCTGCTGTTTAGTCATATGTCCAAGACTCCTCATTAGCATTCCCAAGCATGCATCAATTTGAAAGTGTCTTTCTTTCAACTTGTCAGTATGGAAGCCCCAAAGTGCACTTTATTTGTGTAATAGGTTCTTTCAAGATGTTCAAAATCAGTTTTGGCTCTTCTGGTTATATTCAAGTGACATCCACTCAGAAGGGAAAAAAAAAAGTTTCTTCTTGCTAAATAATAAAAGTCTAGAGTGCAAAGAAATAATGTGTTCTGGACAGATTGCTTTAAGCAGTGACAAGAAACACATGGTATTCTCAGACACTGAATCTGATTCCCAGGTCAGCAGATATCCCCAAAAGAACACCTGTATATAATATTATTCCGCTTGCCAGGAATATGTTTTTACATGATTAGTATATTTATCAGCTAAACATGCAATAAATCTAGAGACTAATGAGTCCAGTTTCATTCAGAGTACAAGACTAACTTTTCTTAATTCTCTGTTCTAACAGGAGCTGTACCAGCCTCCTTCCTTTCACCACTCACCCAGTAAATATTATTAGTCTAAAGGAATTGGGCTCTGGGAGGAGAAAATTTATGTTTTCAAAACCTATATCTGTACCTCACTTCTTCTGTTGTGCTGTGTTCAGATGCTATGTGTTGTCATTCATCTTATACCATATGTTTCTTAGGAGCCAGGAGAGAGTGGGTACCTTATTTACAAGCCAGACAGAGTCTCTCTCATAAGAAGATACATCAAAGAATCATAGAGTTACCGAGCTGGAAAGAAACAGGTTAAAAACCATCTCGTTCCAACCCTCCTACCACACAGGCAGGGACACCTTCCTCTAGACCAAGTTGCTCAAAGACCCATCAAACTCAGAGTACAACACTTGAACACAAATCTCCTCCCTTTGGTAGGAGTAACCCGACTGTTAGCAGCTTTCCGGCATATATCCCATCATGTGTTCCAAGAAAAAGCCCTTTGTGGATGTGGAATTTAATAAAATCATAAAGCATTGAAGGAACAGTAAATATAAGGCTTCTGTAGCATGTAAACTGCAACTATAACCAGCAGGGGCATTAAGTTGTACTTTATAAGGCACATTCACAGCTATTACTGCCTAATTTTCCTTCACTCAACTGGTTAAAGGAATTTTTAAAACACAGCAGAATTTGTTCCTTTCCATCCTAGACTGCTGTAAAACTGAGCAGCAATACTTATATACCTTCCAGGGCTATGACAAGGATTCACTAATTAGATATGGATTGGTTTTCAAACAGGGTGACTCAACCACTTCTCAATCTCTCCACACCTGCCCTGCAGCACCTTCTTCCCTGATTCTCTCTTAAGGGCTTTGGTGAAACAGCAAAGCAGAACTTTCAGAGATCTTGCTTTGCTTTACACTGCAAACTATTTCAGATCAATTATTACATCACTTAGCACTGGTATAACAATAAGCAGGGAACATGCTTAGAGCTGGCATCAAACAACATATGTTGCATGAGGCCAAAGATCCAAAAAAGCCTACAGACAACAGGAGCCTCCCTGTAGCTTCTCAGTTTCTTCTTGGAGAGTTTGGGATGGACTTTTCATCCTACCCTGTTTTCCCATGCTGTCCTCTAGCCTCTTGGAACATTCTCTTACTCCTGATGCATATTGCAACAGCTTTTCAAGAGGAATGTGAATCTAATGCAAGACCTCCTACTCCTGTAGAGTGTAAGAAGAATTTTTAAAAAAAGGCCTGTGAAATCTCCATTACTTGGAAGACAGAAAAGGAAATCTCAGTGAGGAAAGCCTTTGTAGGTAAGTTTAAAATGCACGGTTTGATCTACCTCCAGCAAATTTATTCTCATGTATGTCAGTTATTCATTGCAAAGTAAGTTTAATTGGACATAGGGTAATACTTTCCTGTCTTAGAGAGGAGAAAAAACTAGTTATTTCCACACTTAAGCCATATGCAAAGGTATTTTTTCTCAAAGGTTGATACAAGAGGAAATAATTCCTACAGTTTCAGAATTGCACCATTTGTGCAGTTGTGAATCATTCCTGCCTTTAACACTTGACAGCATGTAAAGTAGATGGACTGGTTTTTTGCTCATATTCACTACATATCTGTTTCCCCCTGACAATACAATTTTGGCTTCATAATAAATCCCTGCTGCAAATCATCTTAAGAATTCTTGTCCCATAATTCACCCAATGCTTTTTGACCTTGTTAACTACAGATTTTAGAGTAGGAGATTGAAATAAATGTCAGTCTTGCTGATGTGGCTTTATTGTTTTTTCCCAAGAAGACAGCTTAATGTGCTTAGACCACTGGAAGTGGCAATGCTTCGTGAATTTCAAGAACCATAATTAATTTATTTTAGTAATGAAAAGCAAAACAGTGTGACAATAACTTTTTTTCTATATGCCAATGAAGCACTAAGATCTGTAATGAAACACTGTTAAATATGAAAGGAGGAAGCAGAAGAAATGCATGTTACTGTAATTTGGTGCCCATTAGATTGTCATTGCTGAGCTTGATCTTAAAAAACCCCAGTGTGCTGACCTGGCAACAATGAAGGGAAGTATGCTTTTTACTTCATTGCTGCCAAACTTTTAAAAATGCATTTTTTATCTAGATAAGTAATATCATCAAAGTCCTGCTTTTTTCCTGCTGAAGTCAATATGCACATTGCTATTACCAAAAGAGCCAGAAGGTGCCGTAGTAAAAAACTTTTTAGCAATTCGACTTGAATGACAATAGGTAAGGAGCCAAATATGAAATCAGACTTTTTGATTCTTTTTTGTATGCATTGACAGAAGAAAATACTATAGGGGAAAATATTTTTCTTATTTATACACCTTTTTTCTTAATGGAAATAGAGGATATGAGGAGAAAAAAGTTCTTGGAGAAAAAAAAAAGTTGAGATCTTGGAAGGCCTATAGGTACCTGGTGCCTTCAGTACTGAAATGTCCTACAAGAATCATCAACTACACTGGAGACCACAATTGAAAAACAGTCATAACCATAAAAGAATGCTGCATAGGATTTTGCTGATGAGAAATTGAATAAGGTTGAAAATACTTGGGACACTTGCAGAAGGATAGTACTTAAAAAAAAAATTTAAAATCCAGCTATATAATCACAGTACAAGCGTGCTGATGCTGATGTTGACTGCATCAGAAACCTCTAGAAAAAACCCTAAGGCTGTCGCTGAATTTTATGGAGTGTAAGATTATGAATAAATATTCCTATTTGTAGGAGTTTGTAGGTGGTTTTGATACACAGTGAATGCTGGAGACAGAACACGTGAAGCAAAGAAAGGAAGAAGTCCTCACCTTCGTGCTGTGTGAGATCAGAGCTACCAAGGACCCTCTTTGATCTTCTCACATTCATACAACTTTCTGGACATGATGCTGAGCTGAGCATCTGAGATTTCTGTGGTTCTTCTGAAGGATTTAAGAGATTCTAAATTAGTTAATACCTGGCAAGGTATCTTGTTCCTTTTTGGAAGCAATTTCATGTGATTCTAAGCTGTCATTTCTTAAGTGAAAGTGATTCATGATGCATTGAAATGAAATTTAAAATAAAATTTTTCTGAATTTAATGCTTGTGAGAGCAAATGACGTAAGTGAGGCATGATGCAAACAGAAGTAAAACAGAGCAAACTGTCCTAGTAAGTTCTGGTTATCCTCCTTGTCCTGAAAACCAAAATTCTGTAGCATTAGCCTTAAGTTTCTCATGAATAAATCCACACTATCTGCATTTGCTAGGCTACAGGAAAAAAGGGGTTGTATTCAGTCTTTATGTTCAGTCTCTTTAATCAGCTTAAACCTGTTTTTTCCTGTTCTATTTGCGTCAGTGAATTCAGAGGCACTGAGTTAACAGAATTGATTTTAAAATAGATTTCAATTAAACCATGTAATTTATGACTTTAGAAAAGGAATACTTGGCTCAACATGTAAGTGCATTAACACAGAGCTTTTTTTCAAGACATATGACGGGCATGTTAAACATCTAACCTTAAGGTGCAAACATTCCCTCTGCTTTTCTGGCAGTAACTTTCCAGAGATAGAGCTGTAGCAGCACTATTTGATCCTGTGTAATTTCTGAAGTTCATTTTACCCTCCCTAGTGTTTTTGTGTAGGCCTGTGATGCTTAAAAAGACTCTTCTCTCACACCATAATTATTATTCTGTATTCTAGGTATAAGAGCAGGCATGTTCTGTGTCTGATTTAGGCAGTATTGCTTCAGTAGTCACAAGGAAATAAGGGATCATGATGGTGGTTCATAATTTTGGATTTTTATCTTGATGCTTATAATGCAGCTTTATTTATTTGGAATTATACAGAGTTTATATGAGGCTCTTCAAATCTGCAGCTACACTTAGCATGGAAAAACACAACTTTTCTCCTGTGTGAAATAAATGGTGACAACATGTAATTTTCTTCTTTGCAGTCCTCACTATAATTTTCTTCATTTCAAGCAATAGTTATTTCTGATAAAACCTTCTCCATTAGTCTTGTCACTGTCTTACTACTTGCATGTAACTGTTGTATGGCAAAACACCCTAATGGTTTGGAGAGGTACAGTTCACAAGTTGTTTTTTACATGAAGTAAATATTTCCCAGAAAAACATTATGGGGATAATTCACTGAAGCACTTAAGTTTCAGTAATCAAAAAGAATATTTCCACTGAAAATGTACTCAGTGTTAATTCAAACATTACTACACACACTCCTTTTGGCAGATGAATCTTCTTTCCTAACTGAAGTGCTAGTAAGAACATACATAGTTGAATATATATGTCCATATATAACTATATTATTTCAGTTATACTGGCAAACAATGACCTACTTCTCAGGGATAACAATGGTTTCAGGTCAGGCTATTTCAGTTCCAAAGCTGAGAGATGTGAAGAATGAACATCTCCATGCAGGCAGCTGTACTGTCAGCAGCTCTGGCCAAGGACGGTCAGTCGTGGAGATGGCACGGGGGAACAACGCAGGGAGACAGGGAGAGGGGAGAATGTGTTATGGCTAACAACAGCCATAGAAGCTTTTTGGGAGATCATGTGATGCCAGGAAAGGGGTTCTGACTTTAGCTTGGGACCTAGCCGGACCCTTAGTCCTTTCTTCCCTATGTCATGCAACCACACTTTACCTTTAAAAACAAACACAAGCTTTCTGCTCACTTTAAGTCTCCAGAGACTTTGACTTCCTCACCATCTTTGTCTGTACTCCTGCCCACACCCTGGGTGTGTCTGTGATGCTTTCAGCTGTTGGTTTTCAGAAGTCTCCCACTAGTATTGTTTCTCCTGGTCCCAGCAGCCAAATTGAGAGCAGGTTCAAATTTTAGCAGGGTTCACAGAGGAGAATTATTCTCTTTTTCACATTTTGTTGAATTAGGCAGGGGGGATTTGTTGCTATGGTGTTTTTTCATCATACTTTCTTATCTTTCGTCCCTTCCTCTCTTCTTGTCTCCCTTTTTTTTTTTTTCTTAGCAGCTTATATTTCCTTGTTTTATCAAACCACTTGTTATCATTTGATGACACTCGTCATTCCTAACAAGCTTCTATACACGATCATATCTTCATGGTGTAAAAGTGGAACACAGCAGTGGCCAATAAAAATAGAGTAGATGACTAGTTTTGAGATAATATTCCTTTGTTGTCAAAAGAAGCAGGCAAGCACTATTGCTTCTTTCAAGCAAAAGGATAGGGTCTTCTGGCTAAAGAAAATGAATTGATAGAAGGAAACTGGGCTGATTATTTTTGCTTAGTTATGGGCTGTCTTGCTTTCAGTATGCCTGCAATTACAAAACAGCCACACAATTTGGAAGGGTACACAACAAATGATTCTCTAAACAGGAAAGTAGCCCATTAGATTTAAAAACATATAGCAATATTTTAGATATTCAAGAAAAATTTCAAGCAAGTTCCTCCAGTTGTTTAGTAATTTTAAAAATCATTATTTGTATAGTTACTAATTATGCGCTTTGAAAAATGAAAGTTTTTTTGTTTTCTTGAAATTTCAATCACACCTAAAACAAGTAATTTTACCCTGCTCTTTGTTTACTAGAACCTATATGATTAAAGTGCATTGCAGATAAATTTTCTTCCTGGACTTCTGCTCTAACCTTGGTATGGGAGGTTACAAAAATATGTAATTTCATGCTTCTGCTATGTCAGTGTTAGCTAACTTTGGCAACTTCATAATTATCGGTGGGAGACGTTAATTTAGAGCCTTGCAGGCATTTCCCAGAGCATTAAAGGTTCTGTTAAAAATATGTCTGGGACTTCAGCGTATGGAGATCATATCTTCAAAACTGCACACTATCAAAGGTTTTCTCTTAAAAGTCCACATATAATTAAATAGTATTGGTTGTAGGAGCAATATATATGGACACTGTTGCTTTTGATGAAAAAACACAACACATCAAAGAGTCATATTTGGGGGCAGGGATGGGGAGACTCTTCTAGCTTTCAAAGCAATAAGGAAAAAAAATGTTCTACATGGTGTTTACTAACATGAACTGTGAAAAGAAACAGAAATGAAACTGGAAATTGTTAAATGCAAAACCAGTCAATAGCAAGATAATGACACAACACAGTGAAGAAACATTGATTTTTGTCCCTCCATCACACTGAGGCTTATTTGCTAACATAGTGATTAGACAACAGGTGGAATCTAACAAGTATGATTCACAAGAAAGCAGTGTTAGATAGAAAAACACTATATAATTTAGATTATGGTGTAAACATCCAGTCTCTGCATGAATCCACCCATGGATTATGCCACAACAGAAACTATGATTGCAAATAAAGAACTCTGTTCCATCCATAATCAGACCCTTAGAAAACACAGAAAACCTTCTCCTTTCTAATATCCCAGTTTGAAAATATTATGAAGTGTAGGAAATTGAGAACACAGGTGGTAGTCCTTCAAGACCAATTATAGTTCCCACTTCAGCAGTTTTGCTGGAACAGTAAAGTAGTTTGGATGCAAGATTCTTTATGTAACTCAAGTCTGCCTCACATCATAAGATATCTTTGATTGCTAATAACTCTCTCACTGAAAAACATGTCAGGGCATTTCTGGTTAGAGATTACCAAGAGGGAAGTTTATGATCAGTAGCCAGACATTTTAAGACTAATAATTTGTTGTTTTCAATGAGGTTGCATTTGTTAGACAGATTATGAGATGAAACTACAGCTGTGCCTGTCTCTTCCTTAGCAACCAACAGAGAGCTCCCCACCTTTCCCAAAAGACTCCATTTCTCTCAAGCTGATCACACTCACAAGAGGCAAAATTCAGTACTATTCCAGAAAGCTTGATTTGGTAGCCAGGGGTTTGGATGCAACGTCAGTGTGGAGGTGGCAACCTCTTGCTTTGGTTCATTTGTCACTGTAATAAAAGCAAAATGAAATTTTCCAAATAATCAAACAAACCTTTCAAAGAAACATTAAGGAACATAATTGTTGATTAAACTTTCTTCTTGCTGTAAAATTCATCCTGGGGAAACCTAGGCATTCAGCAAAAGCCAGACACAAAATGGCTGTGATTGTTCTTTTCTGTTGTCATAAGACTGAATTAAAATAAGACCTGGAACACAAAGCCTTCCTGAAGCTTCATTTTGAAGAATTTGCTTCTTATTCATGATTCACAGGAGAGTTAGTATTTCTTTTTTAGGCTCTGTAATACATGCAAGTGAGAGCTTTGAAAAAAGCATCAATAACGCATTTTCTTCCTACAAACTCTGGAAGTTTATAAGTAGGGATCACATCAGGACTCTGCAAATTTTAATCCAGTTTGCATCCTATAAAAATAGCAGTACTTCATCTCTTATGAAGCTTTACTGTTTTATATTGCTGGTATAGACTGATTTGTTGAGGAGAGTGTTTAAGGAGAATCATTTAGTGTAACTGTAAAGAGAAATGTGTTCTCTGAGAACTGGGAGCATGAACAACTTGAACACAGAATAATACAGCCAGAAAAGGCAAAAACCTGAGAGTGATTAAGACAATTATGAATATTCTCATCCCAAAGAAACTGCAAAAAGAAGCAGTATCTTTACATATAATTACTTTTACATTATTGTGACATTTACTATCAAAGGACCTATTTTCTCTTAAAAACTTTGAAGATAAATTACTTTGTCTACCACTGAAAAGACATCTTCTGTCTGAATATTCTGTTGAAAGTGTTGTCTACCTGATAATTTTTAAGATAGCAGAAAAATGTGTAACTCAATACTAAAACTGTGAGAAAATTTAACTTTGGCAGTGCAGGCGCTGATGGATGAATATTAAAGGACATTATGTTTACAAATTAATGAAAAATAAATGTTTACAGCTGATGCCCAGCTCATATACCAAGTATGTAGCAAAGAATACTTTAGAGAGCATGCTAGATAATATCTCCGTTACATGATATTCAAAATGATAAAGCCTCTTCAACATTTTTTTTATCAGCTCAGATAGATCTCAGGAGGCAGATACCTCCTTGAATACATGGAGAGCTTGAGTCCTGGCACCTGGAAAGGTATTTCTGCAATTAGACTTTTAGAACTAGCATGCAGCTAGTTCTAAAAGTCTAAGTTCACTTGCAGCTGTGTGTTCTCCAAGGGTGACACAAACCAGAAAAAAGAACACTTCCAGTGTTAATTATATGCTTTCACAATCTGCTTCTTATGATGTCAGTCATTACTATTTATGATGTCAGGAATCTGAGAGACAACAAATTAATGGCAAAGTAATGAGATAATGAGAACTTCTAGCCAAAGCAGCACTCTGATAAAGCAGTCCAGTAAGGGGAGGGCCACCAAGATGTTCAGGGGGCTGGAGCACATGGTGTACAAGGAGAGGCTTAGAGAGCTGGGTCTGTTCAGCCCAGAGAGGGTGGCTGTGGAAGGACATTATGACTGCATTCACCTAGTTAATTAGAGGGTATAGATAAGATGGAGACAGGCTTTTTTGGAGCTGCAAGATGAAAGGGAAAGAAGGAATGAATGAAAATTCCAGCAAGTAAAACGGTGGTTAACTATAAAGAAAAAGCTTTTCACAGTAATAGCAGTCAAACACTGAGAGATACTCCCCAGAGGAACTATAGAATCTGTATCCTTGGAGATGTTCAAACTCAGCTGGGACAAGGGCCAGATTAACCCAATGAGTGGGACATTGAACAAAACAGCCTCTAGAAGTCCTTTTCACTCTAAACTATTTTATAGTTGCATTGTTGCATAAATTACTCAAGGGCAGAAACTTTGACATGCGTTGCAAACATTTTTTGAAAGAATGTTGTATGCATATGTATACATGGTTTATAACTGTATCATGTTCAAACTTAAAATCCTAACTTAGAATTCTAAAGCTTGCTGACAGTGACATATTCATGGCTTTCAAATTTGCTGGAAAAATCCTCTTTCCTTGTGGAAACAGACTTGAACATACCATGAAAATTTGTTAAAATCTGATTAATTTCTAAACAGGTAACAAACTGCAATTAATTTCAGCGATACAAGCAGAAAAAAAATTATGAAGTAGAAAGCCAAAGATGTATTGAATTGCATGGAAGCTGATAATTACTTTCCAACCAAAAAAAACCCTGAAGCTTTTCACAATTGAATTACAGTAGAAACACACAGATGAGAGAAAGCAACATAATATGCTAATTGAAATGATATTTTAGCCAAAATTTCTCTTAAACTAAAACACTTCTTCATTCTTCTCATGCAATTTACCTGAGCCTACTAAATAACAATCACTCAGGTTTGGCATGACTGTGGTCACCCTTGTACCAAAGCTGTTTAGTACATGACAGTACCTCTTAACTCTGAGTAATACACGTTTCTGCCAGGAAATTTAGTCTAAAAGCAAAATAGCACTACCAAATGCCAGTGGTTAGTGGTAGTATCCTCTCCTTGGTAATGCAGCTCAGGGCTGCATTGCCAAGGAGATGGTAATGCAGCTCAAAATTAATTCCTTCTGCCTGCACAAGGACTGGAAATGAAACAATTTAGTTTGGGAACATCCAAATATTTTATTTCAGTTTTAAGTAGTTTTTAGTCTTCTTCAAGTGTTTGGGTATTCAAACCAATATTTGTTATCTCGGTTTAACTATTATCTCGGTTTAAGATACATCCAAAACCTGCACATAGTAAAATTCAGGATTTTAGCTGCTAATAGAGGCAGTTCCCTTATAATCAGCAGTCAGTTAAACAAACATTTATCCTGGACAAGAAAAATTACAAATTAGCATCCCAATTCTGTACAAGGGAACTCCTATGCTTGAAATAATGTTAGCACAGTGCAGGAGGGCTGTTTCCCTCCCAGCCTCAAACCTCAATCCCAAAATAAAGGTATTTTTGAGGGTTTCTTTTCTGCAACTGCCATTTAGAAAAAAATGAGTATTAAGTAACATAAAAATGAGTCAATTTCTATAGAAATGGTCTTATTATTTAATCAGGCCAGTATCTGAGTGATTCATGAACGGCAGTTGTAATTCAGTAAGTAGTTCACGCATCTCTGAGTTGAAAAAATTTGAAGGGAAGAAAAAGGAGAAGAAAGAAACCCCTTCCCCACAGGACTTAAAAAACACTCTGTCCATGATAAATACTACCTAATTTACTTTAAAGCAGTTAACATCTACTCAGTTCCTTAGCTTATTTGGTGTTCACTTACAGGAATAGTTGGGAACCAGTGATGCATTAGGCTAGGCACTGTATAAATCCATAACAAGAGGATAGATAACCAGTAGCTTAGAGAAATTTACTGCACAAAGCAGTTGTGAAAGGAGTTATTTGACATCTGGGAGTATTGTAAACAAGCCAAAATTTTTCTTCCACAAAGTAAAACGCACTGGAAAAACCTGCCTCATGCAGGAACCTTTATATTCATCCCAAAGATATTTATTTTTGTAACACTTAAGTTCCTGATCCCAAGGTCAGGAAAAGTGCCCTTTATTTCTTTCTCCTTTCCACAAGGTGTCTGTCAGCTTGTGTAGGTAGGTATACACTACACATATGCACACACAGATAAACATATGCTCGTGTGCATTATGGGCATTTCCAGGTTCACCTTAAAAATACCTTGTAGTTACAATGCTGAGAAAAAGACTATTATTCTAACGTTCCCACAGGGTGATTTTAGTAAGACTATGAAACAGTTGTAATTAGCTGGAGCTTAAAATAAGCAAATGGAAGAAGAAAATTTGCACAGCAGTTTAGTTCAATGTGCAGAATAAGCCTAGACAGCTACAGCATCCTGATTTGTAGAAGAGTGATACTGATTTTCCAGGGAACAAAAATATTCTGTCCAACTTTCTGCACTGCCCTTTAGTTCCTACTCTCCCCCCAGTCAAGTTAAATTGAAAAGAATGACAGTTGGAGAGGGTAGGTGGAGAGAATACTGCTGGAGCAAATGCTGCAGCTCAAATTCTCATTCTATCACCATCTTTTGACTGGATATATGCATAGATTTTCAAAAGAAAAAGTCTTGTTTCTAGAGCACCTGATTGCTTTTAATATAACTTTTTTTCTGCCTGCTTTCATCTACCTTTTTTGTATCAAATATAAATCTGATTCCATCTCTTTATCTGGCACAGAGAGCTCCTACTAATACTTCATCAAGATAAAAAATATTATAAAAGCCAAAACGCATTTTCCATATTATTGTTGTAACTTCAGTAAAGCTAAAGTACAGTGTTGTTAGACAGAATATCAAGAAAAATTAGATTTTTTTTCAGATCATTCTATAACTATTCTTGCTGCAGGGGCATTGGAAATTTTGGAACATAAGTGTTTTGCTGAATAAGGACAATAATGATGCTGCTAGTACTGATGTGATTCTAAAAGTTGGTGACAAAGTGTGATTAGTAAATAAAAATTGGTAGGATAAAAGAGGCCATGTAACAGAGGCCTTATGTAAAATGAAAAGTAAATACCATCTGGAAAATCACTGGGTTTCTGCCCATTTCAGTTTCTGCCTTCTGTAAGACAAAATCACATCAACAAATGACAGAAGTCTGCAAAAGTTCACTGTATATTTGCAGTTTCATAGAAAACAGAGGTGATGCAATATCATCTTCCCCCACTTTGTAAAATCATTGTGTTGCCTTACTGACCATCACTATATGTAAGTGCATTAGCTAGTAATCATTACAAGAGCTCCCCAGGGTATCTGATAATTTGTCTGGAAAGAGGTCACTTTACACACCAGTGAGACCTCTTTTTAATGTTTTCTAGCTATCTGCACAGTGAGAGTTTCAGCTGACTATTTCAGGTGAGGCACAAATTCAGCTGCTCATCAAAAAAGTAAAAAAGGCTCTTTCTTATGTCTCCAAGGCCCTGTAGCTGGCCATCAACTGGGTGGCTGACAAAAGGCCAGTACAGGATACAGCCTGCAGCCATAATTGTGGGGAATAGCAGCATTATCCTAAGTGAAGGTGGGTGTTACAGGAACTTCTACTCTGGGTCAGAGGGACCCACAAACCAGCAGGGAAACAGAGAGAGGAGAACTCTGAGAGGCCATGAGAATGCTCATCTAGGAAGGCCCCAGGATTGGAACTGTGAATGATCTCCTCAAAGGAAGTTCTTCAACCCTTTGCAATAAAGGTACATGCAAATGGAAATTAATCTACACCAAATGTGAAGAACTGAAGATATATATTTTTTTCTGTCAAAAATTTCTGCACTGATCATAGCAAAGCTCAGGCATCTTCATGACTGGATTGAAAAGTGCACTTAGAGGCTCTGACAAAGCCCTTTTAGAGCAGAAGGTGCAAGTGCCTGTGCAGTATGGTGGTATCACATCCTCATCCCCATGTCAGTGCAGGTGACTTTCCCTGAAACAAACATCTAGTAGAAAACAGTTTCATAAAGACATGCTTTTGTAGAGTTGTCAAAGTTTTGTATATGCACATTTTCTATTTTTAATGCCCAACTCCTAATATTTTAGTTGTAAGAGATAGGAACGAGTTAGGCTATTTATATTCAGCCATGAATTTTGTCACATTACACTGACAATAAAATTGAGTTTGTAAAGATATTAACTTACCCAAAATACAAGCTGTAGTTGCTAAATATTTGATTGCAATGGGCAGTTTTGAAACAAGAACAAACTTGTTGAAGACCAGAAGAAAGGATATTGTAGTGAGATGTTTGATATATCTCTGTGGTAGTCTGACAAACCTAAGTTTGAAAGATTCTTGCTCAAGAGGGCTGACCAGGTAAGTATTTTGATTTTTGTGGGGGCACTGGTGTCCCTGTTTTATTATCTGTTATTACAGATCCACTGAATTAATTTGCCTGTTTGAAGGATCAGGATCTAAATCTGACAAAACCCATGGAAAAAAAAAAAAAAGAAGGTATGTATAACAGAAAAAAATAGAAAATTCAACAAATAATTTCAGTAACACTTATCTTCTTAGTCTGAGGTTATTAGGAACATGATCACTATGGTAAAGTAGCAAATTACAAAGAAGGTGTTCAAGAGATGGGGAGCTCTGCCTGAGCACTGTTGGCTGAGAGATCAGGCAACAGCAGGGAACACAAGATGTGTCCACAAGCAGTGCTGCTCCGAATCTTAAAAGTGATGATGGAGTGAGTGTCAATCACTTACATGAAAAGCTATAGCCCATTTTCCTTATCATATTCACCAAAAAACACGTGGAATCTTCCTATTTTGCAATCTCCAAGTCCAACCTTATTATACAGGGACTGTCACACTGAATAAATCAGAAGTGTTTAAAACCCCGTAGGCTGTTCGCACAACTCAAGGCCACCTGTTCTTGGTTCTGGTGCCTCTCTGTGACTTGCTGTAAACACAGCATTCCCAAGGTCAGCAACTGTAAGCCTTGGCAGCATGGCTGCCCTCAGCTACGTGCAGTCATAGTCAGATCACATTACTGCTCACACAGCGGCCTTGCAGGCCCTCCATGAATAAATGTTCTCTGCAGACAGCAGCTCTACATTCTGAGAGAGCACATTTATAAAGCAGTCACTTATTCCACACTTATTTCTATGTATGAATATATAATCAAGGAGAGAAAGTCGAACAGTGGTGCAGTTTAAAAGCTACAGCAAGAATCTGTGCCACAGGCAACAGCAAGGCAGCCTTTCCACTTAGGTTTCTGAATTCTTTGTTGTAAACATATAACGTAGGACAGGGATGGAGCATGTATTTTAAATGCACTGCCCACAAGCAGGGCAAGAATCCACTTAGTTCTTAACAAATGAACTCCTGTCACTGGAACTAACTGCAGCAAAGATAGATTTTTAGGCTATGTTTTCACAGAAGAACTGACACGAGAGTGGTCATACCCACAGACTATGCCTCCAGCAGAACAGAATGATTGTGCAACCAACTCAACTTAAAAACATGCTTAAAGAAAATGTTTTTTATGTATAATTCTACTCAGACATGAGTTTAGTTATAATGTAATTCTCAACCTGGAAAGACAAAGAAGCAAGGGCCTACCTACACTAACCTTTTTGTTTATAGAACATCAGATTTCACTTGTTTGTGCTAGTTCATAAATAGTGATGTGCATACGCACTCCATGAGCTTTTTGTGCTGCTCCCAAGACAGAAGCATCAGCTAGAAGATCCTGGTGAAATAAGACATTACTTTCTTTATGAGCAGCTAAGCTCATCTGTCACCTGAAACAGTCAGCTGAAACTCTCTGTGAAGGTGGTCTGAAGCTATCAAAAAGAGATCTCAGAGGTGTGCTAACAAAAGTGGTCTTCTCCAGCTGACACCTTTAGCATCTAGGGGACCTAAAGAGGAGGGTTTGATCAGTAAAATAGCTACAGCAGGGAAATTTTGGTAATGCTAAGTAAAAACCGGGAGTACATTCAAATCTCACCTAAGAATTCCGTAGTAAATGGTAAAGATTTAAGTACTGTTTGCATAGGCTCCACCAGTGAATGCCCTTACTGCCTTGCCAAAACACCTTACCAAGCTTTTTCTTGTGCAGACTGATCAGATATGAATGCTGGGTTCCCGTGCATATGTTACGGGCTTTCTTGGCACTGTAAAGCTGGCAAGTGGATCCAGTCAGATTCATAAGCACTATCCTTCTGACTCCAGAGCATCTGGATACTGTGGGCAGACTGTTCAAAGAACATGTAAACTACTTATGCATCAAACAGAAGCAATATCCGTGCCAGTTTAGCATGTGGTTTTTGAAATGCAAATTAAAAGGCTGAAGATGGGCTTCTGAAGCATCCTGGTGCATGCAAAGATATCTGAAAGAGACCTCTTTGTCAAGTGACCCAAACACTGTCACTCTAGCAACCAGTTTGTGTAGTCCTGAAGGGCACATAGAGCATGGAAAGGCTGTTCTAGATCCTTCCCCATCTATTTGACAAAATAGATTTGCTGGCTATTTTACCAGCAGAAAGTTTTAACATATTGCTGGTGTCGTTCATTATTGAAGTCTTCAGAGAAATACAGACCCAGGGACATATTGGTAAAGAACTTCTGCACTCTACTGCTGTTCTTCATTATTACCCATGTCTTTCTGCCTTGGACAAGTCTTTATTCACTTGTAGTTTAGCTTTTGATTGCTGACCTACTGAACCTCACCCACAATTTTACATTTGACTCAGTTATTTGGTGCTTCACCTCTTAAGGTAGGTAAGACCTCCTGTGTTGATTTGTTGAGAACATACACTACCAGACTACTTTTGGTAACTTCCTGTGATATTTAATAAACATTCTCTAACCCCTCATGTCTCTAATGAGCTCTGCTTCACCATTTGTTATCTTATATACGGACAAAAGAGCAAGTTTGCACTTGTCTGTATCACATTTATTCTCCACTGAAAATATAACTGCTACTTTTTTTATTCTCCAACCATATAGTAACAGTCCTTACTGAATTTTTTTTTTAAATACACAGTATTGACTTCTTAAGCTCATAATGGCATTTCTATCAAAATTGGTGGAACGTATCTACAGCCATTTTCTTTGCAGTACCCTCTAGTTTTGCCCTGCCCGTTCATATCACAGTTCAGTTTTTAAAAGCAAAAGATTCCTTGTGCTAATAAAGTCATGAAGCCAAAGCTCATATTTTCTTCCTACTGTATAGAACCCTGTGTATTTCTCTTCTTTTTTTTTTTACTTGTATGGATGGAGAATCTTTTATTATTTAGATATATTTCTCAAACCCTTTTTTGTCCCTGCCCTTTTTGACCTCTTAAGTGTTTCTTTGCTAATCAGACCTTGTTCCTTTCTGAATAGGCTTTCTCCTTGTTCCAAAGTGTCCTTCACAAAGTAGTCAGCCAGCCAGCAGAACTGTAGCCTGCAGGTTTTTTAACCCCTGTGTTGTTTGTAATATAAATCCTAGACAGTTTTATATCCATTGACTGGAGGGAATTTAAGTCTTCCTTCATATGTGAGTCCTGGTGTCCTTAATGTGACTTTTAATACTGAGAAATATCTTCAGTTTATCAAAGTTTTTCCAAGTTTCTCCTCTGGAGAGGGAATACATTTTGCAATAAAATTTTCTTTATCTTTCAATGCATTTTGATATTTTCTGTGAGTACAAGATGAATCATGTCTTTATCATACAACCCAAGGTTATTTCCCATGGTCAGCTTTTCTGTAACAGCCGTGCTGCTCTGCAGTGCCAACCCTAAAAGCTCCAGCTCTGGATTAGTGGACAGCTTTACCACCAAAATTAAGGAATCTTTAATAAGCAATCAACTTTGTCCTGAAAGATTTGGCATTGCAAATCCCTGTCTTGCAGATTGATCAGCAGTGTGCTTTAATGCTGAGAGGAACCATGAAATAAGAGGAATGACTCAGCCATCAGATTTAGGAACTCCTCTGTTCTCTAGGCCATTTGCTGGAGCTTTTTAGTTCTAATAATGTACCACAGATTAGGCATTTTGTTGTCAGAAAGAGAATGCATAAGGTGTTGTCTTTTTTACTATCTGTACTGTCTTCAAAGCTTAAAATGACTGCTTTTAGAGCTTTATAACTACTTCAGCTTTTGAACACCCAAATTGGAATTTTCCCTCTCTTTGTAAGAGACAAAATTTAAAATAAAATCAATTAATTGTTGTTATTATTTGTGACATGGCTGAATAAAATATTTCCAAAAATTGTATTGAAATACTTTATTTGAGAAAGGCATGCTGTTGGTTTCACATGGTTCAAAATAATGATTTAGATTATTGACAAAAACTTTATACTTTGTGTTTGCAAATTTTTGTGAGAATATCACAATTCTATTGTATTAATCTTAGTTCATATACTTTCAGCACCTATTGCTTTGTTTCTAAAGTCATTAATACATGTTGTAAACAAGGGGTAAGGAAACACTCACTTTTAATTAAATGCAAAATTAGTAATTTAATTAAATATAAAATGTGCTCCTCACCCAGTCATCTCAGAAAATCTCAGTGAGACTAATTTAATATACCTTTTAACTCTGCAGTTACTTGCTAGTTCTCAATACAGCAGCATCTACCTACTCCTCCCTTTGTAATGTAGGCAGCACAGGTAAGTTATGAATTAATCATTAATAGTATGAGTTAATTTTTTTCCCTACTGAGAAAAGGTCTCTAAACTGCACGTAAAAGGTTACTGAATCTGAGTCTTCATTACTTTCATTCATGTAGATGTTCAAAACAGATGCAAAGTCTGAAACCAACAGAATTAACATTTAGTATTCCCTTTGTGCTCTCTGAGCAGTTGATCCCACAAGCCATAAGGATTTGGATAACTTGGGTTGTACAAGATAGGGACAAGTTAAAAAGGTATCTTCTCTGCTGAGAGTGAAGAGAAGGGAGAGCCCATAAATTAAAACCCAGAGAGTTCTTAGAAAGGTTTGTGGTTAATGGCTGGCAAATAGTAGCTACATATTATTTTCATTTTTGCAACTGGGTTGTATCTAATTCTAAAAGCAAAAGGAAAATGAAAATTGAAATTTAGAAAAAGTATCTTTATCAAACATCAGATAATGCTCTTCTTGAAGGAAAGGTCTATTCCTGTGAGTGTCAACCCTGATTTCTCCCTGATTTTCTATCAGCCAAAAATCCCAGTCAGTGTCAGCCTAACTGTTTGCAGTTCTCCTCCCATTCCCTCATGACCAGGCCTGCTGTGCAGTACTGGAGCTGAAGGTAATCAGTTTAGCCCATGAATATGATTTGATTATTTTTGTTTTACATAGGCTATAAACCTGTCCAATCTGGTTTAAAAATCTTTTCAGTGTTCAATTCACTTAGCTTTTGCTGATTGAATTCCCTGCCTGAAATATATCAAGCAACTGGGGTTAAAAGAGGGTAGTCATTTTTATTTTTCCACATTTAAACACAAAGCTCTCTTACTTTCTTACAATAATTCTTCATTAGAAATACAAGGATTTGGTACAGAGGCTTCCTTTAGCACTGTATCTGAAATTTTTAATCATGTACCAACCTAATATGACGTTAGTGGATTTTGTATGTGATATTATCCTTCTTTGCAGTTCAGTCATGGTCTCCTGCTGTCTGGCACTGGTGAACAGGCTACAGGCAGCAGCTGCTGGTTTGACAGCCAGTTCTGTTCAAGGAGATGGTAACTGCAGGGCAGTGCATGCCCAATAAAACAAGCTAAAATTGTCAGGGGATCCCTAAACAAGACCCTGCTACGTTGAAAAAGAGTCAGTCTCTACAAAAACTCTAAAAGGTTTCTAGCAGTCAGGATGCAAGTGGAAGTACTCTTCCTTTGGAAGTTTACATAATCATTTAATTTAATCCTTCCTGTGGTGTTTCCCAGCCACTGCTTTATTTCTTTGATCATAATCTGCTAGGACAAATGTCAGGAAATATGAGTCTACAAAGTGATGTGAATCTTGTTCCCTATTGGAGATGTGACTGTGAGCATTATCTTCATGATATTTTCTTTCTCGTGTATTCGTTCCTGCTCAGTGTTTTTCCAGTCTTTGATGACAGAGGAAAGCAATGACTTTCAAGTTTAAAAACAAAGTTATATTATTCCAACCCTGGTGATGAGTGTACTTTAGCTTGCATTTCAAGGTGGAGAAAAACCTTAGTAGCATGGATATAACCTCTAAGGTTTATTATTATGTGGTATTTGCAACAAACCATAGCTTTTGGCTACCATATTGTTTTGTACTTGCTGCAGCTCCATCATGGCATGTGTGATGAGACCTGCTTGTATGTTTCTGTCTCACAGCAGTCAAACATGGCCATTTCTTGCCTTTCAGTACCTTTACAGCCTTATGAGCTGTATGAATTAGACTGAATTTTTAAGAAAAGGTCTTCAAAACAATAAATTTATGCCATCAAGTACACAGAAATATATACACATATAAAAAAACAATATGCATCCATAATTTAATACAGATTATAAATACAGAAATTACCATCAAATAATATTTGGACATCCATATTTTCTGGTTCATTTAAACTTTGCATTTACTAATTTAAAAATAGAAAGAAAGAGAAAGAAACTAAGAAGCATTCCATCACTGTGGAAGCATATTTTTGATATCCATTCGACATCTCATGTGATTACAATGCACAATTGAGGTCATTACACTAGAGGGAAAATAATGGTAGAATGTAGAAGACAGTGAACCAAACAAGAAAATGTTTTGTTACTGCTAATGTTTTGGTGTTTATCGGGTAAGGAGTTTTTCTCTTGACAGTGAAGTCCTAGCTTGCTTTTAATTAATGTTGCATTACTCTTTTTAATAATAGCATCTATTTAAGATATCATTAATAACACCATCTATTGAAGACATTAAGTCTTAGCATTAATTTAATAGGAGCATTAAACAGCATCTATTATATATTCCCAGTTAAATTAGCATGATGCTTTTTTTAATGGATGTTTTAATAGACATTATTAACCAGAATATTATAAAATTAAAACAGAACTCAATGGGTTCTTTGAGTTCCTGTTGTAACACTCTGTGAAGCCATTGATTCTGAAAAATAACAGTGTATGTATTTTTAATTTAATTTAATGGTATTTGGCAAGAGCTACCACACGCACATGCTTTTATATGGCACAAGATAAATATTAATTGAATTAAGACATGGCTGTTTTAAAACCTATCTTACTTTTTGATCCTGTGGGTCAAATTCTTTAATAAAGAGTTTTTTGTAAACATCTGTACACAAAGAGGCATTGTTACACTTTTTTTACTACCTGAAGCATGTTTAATTTCCTGCTGAAATCATCTCTGAAAATAATTGAGAGTCAATATTGCTTCAGAGAAAAAACCATTATTTTGATAAATTACCATTTTCCTTATTTTTCAAAAACCCCTTATTTTCTCCTGTTTGTTTGTGAAACTACACAGTGGGCATGAAGAGTAAGTCTCAATTCCAACTTTTTCACCAGTTTCAAAGTGCAAAGCTGTAAAACTCAACAGCTCACAGACTTGCCTATTAAGCTCTCATTTTGGTCAGCAAACATCCAGTACACAGGCAGCAGAATCTGATCCTTCTCCTTATTGATTTTCTATTTGTGAGCCACATTCCTGAAAGTATATATTTTATCCATGGTAAACATTATTGTTCACATCAATGAAGAAGGTCATTGGTCATTATCTTTCCATTTCAATAGCAATTATGATCAATTCCCATTTTCTGTACTGATCTTCATTCTGCTGTGGAAATGTGGTAGACACCTGTCATACATTAAAAAGCTTTAGAGAAAAGTGTTTTGTTTAATCATTTAGCTGACATTTTGAACATGTCATTAACTTTTACATTTGAGTGAACCTTTTTCTAGAAATCTCTGAGTCCTATACAACCAACCAGCCACAAATTATTATATAACACCTCAGAGTTAGCCAAAAACTTTTAGCTAAATTTCTCGAATCACCAGTATTTTCTTTGAAATCCTAATGGTCTTACTTAAATAAAAATCTGTCATCATGCAACAGACCTAATAAGACCTAATTTGTCTGCCTCAAGCTGGCAGACCTAATAGGAATTTTCCATTGGACTTGCTTGAGAATATGAATCCAACTTTCACTGAAGGACTAAGCAAATACTTTCCCATCTCTCAGACTTGTCAGGAAGTGCAAATGAAAATCTTTCCTTTTTACATAGCTCTCAGGCTACCTGTCTATATCCATCTGGCACTTTGAGATAAGGTCATGCACAAATGGTGTTTCCAGGTTGATGTGTGTGCATTTAGAAAATACATGCAATCAGTAAACAAGGAACAAATCTATGAAGGTATAGCCTGAAAGTGGCAAAGCAAACAGATCAAGAAAACAAAGGGTTTTGTTGTGCTTTCTAAACACTCAACCTTTTAAAGGTATGTCTTAAACTAATGTGTCTAAAATAATCTTTTGATAAATGGGAGGAATATTTTTCCTGTAACAGTGAACTTTACACTGAATTCTCTAATGTTGTGAAGAGAAGCTTCTTTTGAAAGAACTTGCCCGGAGGTTCTTTCAAGAAAAGAAGATGCTTTTATTTATAATCTCCAGAATTCCCAAAATGCAATGGTGTACAA
Organism: Urocynchramus pylzowi; assembly: GCA_013397555.1. Taxonomy (NCBI): domain Eukaryota; kingdom Metazoa; phylum Chordata; class Aves; order Passeriformes; family Fringillidae; genus Urocynchramus; species Urocynchramus pylzowi. The sequence goes on from VZRH01008052.1 coordinate 1,160,984, forward strand.
AGACACTTGAAAGTAGACTTTATAATAATATGGGGAAAAATATGTGAATTCCTGCTGTGCTGAGCTGGTTTGATTATACTGTAAAGCCCTTAAAAACCGAGTTTAAATATGTCTTTTGGGAGAAAAAGGAAACTTAAAATAGGACTTCGTAACAGGACTATATGAGTAAGGAAGACACTGGTTACTACATGTGCCAGTTTGCCTTGCTTTTTCTTCTAGTTTGGATGAAAATAGCTCATACTTGTAAATCCAGGGAGAGAATGAAGTAAACACAAGAGTTCAATACTTCAAATAGATGTCGAATTTCTAAATTTCCATTTACCAGCCTTTTCCCTTAAGAAAAGAAAAACTGCTTCAGGCAAGTTCTGCTGCTCCTATTATCTGGGCACAAATCTCTCTTCTTATTTACCAGCCTTGGACCAGGGAATGGAGGGTTGGGCTGTTATTAGGCTAGGCATCAAGGGGGAATGGGGAACCTCAGTTACCTCTCCATGTTTCCTGCCTTTATCTCTGCACAAGACAAAACATCTCTGCAGTGCCAGAGAGAGTGGCAGCCCAGGACTACACAGGAGTGCCAGCTGGAGTGTAAAAGTTCTTTTTAGCAAGACCTTTGGTTGTCACTTACTAGAAAGGAATGGAAACTACCATTGAAACTGAGTTTGTTTCTGAAACTGCCACATGGCTCAGGACAGGAAGGGGAGCATGGGGGGCCAGGTACCGGCGTCTCCTCTGCATAGCATGGAAGAAGCTAAATCCCTCCTATTCAAGACCTCATTAAATGTAAAACATTTGTTGGATAAGGGATGCTGACTTCTTGGCTTGCTGAGCAGGATACTTGCCTGAAATGCAGATGACCCAGATCCAATTTTCTGTTCCAATTCCAGTTCCAAATTGGATGCAACAGGGACTTGAACTTGCAGCCTCAATTCCCAAGAGAGTGTCACTAACTTAAAACCTAGTAGCTAGAAAAGCTCCTGGGATTTTTTTAAAATTTTAATTTTGTTACAGGGATTCAGAATTGAAGCCCATAATTGCTTTCAGCTGTAGTTTCACTGAAACAAATACATTCCTATAGAATTTGATTAAAACAGATCAGCATTTTCTGCCAACATCAATGAATCAAGAATATTTTGGGGAGCTACACTAACTAAAAATTATTTCAAAGAAGGAAAATGGGAAGGGTAAAAGAGGAGAATGGCATGGGATCAGAGATAAAAGCAGATAAGCCAAAATGAAGTCCTATTTGGAAAGGAAACAAAAACTTCCCTTTTAAAAATATCTCTAGAACATTCCTGGTTGAATACCTGCCCTGCTTACAAGGCCAAAAGACTTTCTGCTCACCAGTGAACACCTGATCAGAGAAGGAGCTGATTATCAATTCACTGAGTTATCAAAGTCAGGTTCATTCTGGAAAACTGCATTTACAGCAGTAAAAAAAAAAAAAAGAGAAAAAAAAGAGAAAGCTATTGTAGCCAGCAAAGCTTTCTCTTCTAGCTTTTTCCTCATCTTATTCCTACACTTTCTGATGTATATTTCTATAATTACCCTTTTGTTTTCTATACTGCCTGCATTCCTTTTAACTGCACTGAGATTTTTTTTTTTGTCTAGAAGTTTCAAAATCATTCATTAAGGAGACATACCTCCTGCTTTGATCCTTTGAATATAGATGTGCTGATGCATTTGCTTTCCTCAGAAAGACCAATTTAATCTTTTGAGCAAATCATCTTCATCGAGGGGAGAATTTTGCATTCTAGTAGTCTCAAAGTGAAAGAGGTTAAATTTGTTAATGTGATAATATAATTTGGTTACAGTGGAGAAGGACAATACTTGGAAAATAGTAAGAGCTTTTTTCATCTCTCCCATATTATTCATATAAAAAACAGCCTAATCTTACCTGTTTTCCAGCTCAACTCATAAGTACCTTGTGGCAAAGTGAAACAATGGAAATTGCAAAGATTAGGCAAATGGTCAAGAACCATTACAGATATATGCAAACCCAAGGATATGAAAACACCTATAGTCCTGTCAATTGTATTTTACAGATTCTGTGCAGACTCCTTAGAAATGCATGAGTTCTAGACCAAACAAATGTGAAGAGAATCCAAACAGTTAGGGACACAAGAACAGGTCTAAATTGGAGAATAAAACCTCAAATCAGGGAAAGCACCAGAGCTCTAAACCACAAGAAAGCAGTCACATTTACTGAGATAAAACAGGAAAGGTACAGAAGAAAATCTTACAGATGTTTTCTTGAGAGGAACATAAAAATTGGCCTTCTGGTGTTCAAATGAGTTGAAAAATTAATCTTTGTAATAAAGCAATACTGCCACTTCAGCATATGCCAAAATACGTGGCCCATTCAAGCCAAACAACTTTTTGCTCATCCTTCCTTTCTGATAAAGATTTGTTTTAAATTCAACTAATGTCAATTCTTGCGTATTGGTATTGTGACTAGATTGATGAGAATTTGAGAATCTTTAGTACTCCAACTACTAAAAAATCAAAATCCTAAAAACTGGCTTGAAAATTAAATTTAGAAAAATACATGAATTTGGGGATTGCACTTTCTCTGTGTTATTTGACACTTGGGTGCTGTTTTTTTCAAGCTTTACTGCATAATGTTTTTAAGCTAGCTGCAAATGTAAAACAAGTGAAAAAACAAATCTGAAATGTTCACAAAATCCCAGGGCTCAGAGTAGAGCTGAGAAGAGTAATCAATGCCAAGAGAAAATGAGTTGTCTGAAGCAGAATTTCAGAATTTTTGTTTCTCTTTGTTGTTTTACTATGGGCAAATTGCAATACCAATGTCTGCTGGGTCTGTAAAACTGTGCATTTGAAATATTACCAATTAATGAAATGTGGTATATTAATTTGGAATGAAGTTTAAACTGTATGACTCATGTCATGTTGCATCATTCCAGATAATTTTTTTAAAAAACAACTTGTTTCCTGCAATGATAGCATGCATGTTTTGGGGGGCAGTCAATATTAAACTGGCTTACAAACTTGGACTGTGAGAAGGCATACATCTACATTCTGTAAATATATATGCAAGTACCTGAATTCCAGCTACATTATGTTGATTCTGCTGTTTCTTTTCCTGATTGGAAAGAGAAATATCTGCTTTTAAAATAAGCAGATGGACTTTCAAACTGCAAGCTTGAATGAATCATTAAAAAAACAAAAATGGTAGAAGAGAAGACTGAAATAGTGGTGGAATCAAAAACCAGGATATGCAGAACAGACATCAGAAATTATGGATGCCAATGCAAAACAATTATGCTAAATGTGTTCTAGTGCTAAAACATCACTAGCATTTTAATAACAGGAAACATCTGAGAGTTTGTTTTATGAGCAGGATGCTATGTGGTTCTACTCCATGTGGGAGCTACTGAGAGGTTCTGGGACAGGTTTCACACAAATCAGTTTTTAAAATTTTCAAAAATCTTTCCTGATTGGTATTCCTATTACATCTGCCATAGCAGACACAATCTGAAGAGGTCACAGCCCTGATATGAATGTGATCTCTTAGTCAAGACCATGGGTAATGGATGGGTTTTGGCTCACTTTCTCAAGCCCAGAAGCAGGAAAACAGTTTATGACCTGGAGCCCTACCCACACCATACAAAAGGAACCTCAGTAAAAACTGTGTTAGTCAGGGCATCCTAGCATAGACACAGCTATAATATGTAATCTGAATTTATAGGACTTCAGTGTCCTCCTCCACATCCCTACCATCTTGTATTTCCAGCACAGTTCCACTGGGAATCTGTCATCTAGACTGGCTATCTTTCTTCAACTAAGTAGAGACTGAGCATCACTAAAAGCACCTTGGATCTCTGTTCTTAGGTAGATTTGACACTGTGGAAAACTGTGCCTCTGTTTCCCACTGCACGATGACCTTTCTCTGAGCACACATCTCTGGTTTTTGAACGCAGGTTTCATATCTGCCTTGGTTTTAACAGCAAACTGGTTCTGCTAAGGTAAGAGCCAGCCTGAGTCCTTGAGATGTGAAAACAAGTGAAACCACTTTTAGAAAGGTATAGCTTTTTGCTGCTACAAGCAGCAGTTTTGTGCCCATCTATATCCGAGCTTCTTCGAAATTTTTTTAAACGCAGTAAGCTTTATTTAAAGCGAATTATAATAATAAAGACTTAAAAATTATATTATATTTTTACTATAAGCATTGGGTTAAAGCTGAATAATGCATTAACAGGTATCTGTCAAGGGATACAAAAAATACAGAGGCAATTTGTAGAGAGAAACCTGAGATTCAGCAGCGCCTGAGTAGCCATACACTCAATATATTCAGCAGCTTCTGAGTAGCCAGGTCAACATTAAATTAGGCTGCTAGACTATGATGTTCCAAGTGAAGGGCCAGCATTCTTGGGGTCAATGCCATCAAGTGACTATATAAAGAATCAGAAGAAAATTAGGGCATTTAACTGAGAGGTTTGAATGAGAAGTTAGGATAGTCAAAGATCAAACTAGTGTTACACTCCTAAATTAGTTATAACTGGAGAAATGTGGGTTCTATTTAAGCTGCTTTGAGACCAGTAGAATGTCCAAATGGAAAACAATAAGAACATGTCCCAAAACTGTCAGTCATCTTATGAGCAATGGATTTTTGAGGGGTTTCATAATGGAAAATTTAGGCTAAATAATGCAATCTGTATATAGCAAGTCAGATATAGAAAGTCTAGTTTGAATGCAATTTAAAAATTACAAACAGGGTTAGAGAAGGAAAAATAGGGGAAGAACTTTAGAGAACTTGGAGTGAAATGATACAGCTAAATACAAACACGACATGGAAAGGAAAATAATATAAAAAAAGGCAAACAGAACCCCTGTACTACCATACCCAAACATCTCTCTCACACTAGGAAGAATAAAGGCCAGAAAATATCAGAATGACCTTTATTTAAGCCATTGAACCTACATTTAGATACCAATAGTAAATGGATGTTCAGTTTTCATCATAGGCATTCTCAGACTTCAGATTACCTGTGTTCTTTCACTAAGAGCTCCATTTTAGAAATTCTAAGTCACAAAAGTCCCATATTTCTGTTATATCTGTGGAAAGATCTTAGTACACCATTATAAGCTTAACTGTATGTCAGTGCAATTTATTACATGATTCAAATCAGAATGTACTTTTGGAAACCTTCCCAAAAGTTAATATTAGTGGATTCTTAGTCTTCTACTTTAGGACTATAACATTATACAATGCATTAGAGGCTGAAGGCATAGAGCAAAGAAAAGGTTTAATTACAGTTCCTGTGTGGAAGCTATAAATATATGGCAAGGATAAAGAAGACAAGATAAGAAACCAAAAACGAAAAAAAAATAGTGATGAGAAAATCACCTTAGAAATGACATCCTGAGGCAGAAGATATTGATGATGAATAGTAATAATATTCAGTCTCAGATAGGGCTGATGGTTCCAGCAAGAGCTGCAGAGATTATCATTGTATTAGTCACTTTTCTGTGGCTTATTAGGAGAATTTCAGTTCAGTCAACTCTCCAGTTTTGGCTCAAGTGTTATGACCTGAAGGCAAAGATTACTCTGCTACACTTTCTATCATGAAAAAAAATGCATTAGATATATTTTTTAATTAGAAGAATAAACATACATAATTTTCTGCAGCAAAAGAATTATAGGAGGAATTCTTACTGAAACTGTATTAAAAATGCAGTTCTTACTGTGAAAGTGAAAGAATTGTGCATATTTTCAGGTTGCTTCAGGGCATTCCAGCAACCCCTTGAAGTTAAAAAGAATAATATCAGAAACAGCCTTTTTCATCTTTTTCCAGACAGTACAAACCCCAATTCCAAAACAAACTTTAAACTCACTCTCCATGCCAAGAGAAGAGTCTCTTAAATACTATACTAACTTTACTACTACTACAGTAGCCTCACTGTAAAATTTACTATATCCTTTACTGCTATAGTATATATCTTTAATACTATACATCTATACTAGCTTTGCTAATTTATTTATTGTTTTATTTTACTTTATACACTGTTTCTGTTTTATTTCTGAGAACCTTTATTATCCCCATCCTAAACTGCTTTTTAGTCTGTTTTTATTCTTTTCTTTTCCTGTTTTCTTAAATTAATAAATACACTGATTATTTTACTTTTATATTAATTAATTTCATTTCTAATACTGCTATATTAGCTTTACTGCTTTATACTAGCTTTATTACTACTATATATGCTTTCCTACTGCTGTAATAAAGGTAAGTGTATAAGTTATCATAGAGCTCATAACACTCAATTGTAGAAAATGTAAGTAGAATTCTCCCATCCCAGTGTGAATCTGTGCATGACTGCTTGGAAAGGAAGTCTCCAATGTATAATGAGAAGGCTCAAAAAGTAAGCAAGGAAAAGGTCCTGAGATGTGTACTCCAAGGCTGGATGATATGAATGAACATGAAAAGCTGAATTAAAAATCTAGAGCTACTTGAAGTGTTGTATAAGTATACCTGATATACTTTTCAAAGGTGATTCATAGACTAAGTCTGGATTTGGTGCACACTTGAGCTGCATCCACATTGCTGCAGTCTGCAGATTGTGTCCCAGATTGGTCTCCCCTCAACACAATATCTTAGTTATTATAGACCATTATTTTGCATTTATTGACCCTCAATTTCTGTTTCAAACACATGCTGTAACTGTCCCAAATATAAGGGTAGCACTCTATGGGCTTCCCAAAGCCCATAGAATATTACAAGAATCTAAATCTGCTCTGCAGACATCCTGCAAGTGAGTGGTCAGTCATTTCCACTCTTCCACGTGAAGAACGAGGACAAAATCTTTTAAGCAAATCCTAACCTCCTACCAGGATAGACTGGGCCATAGCTGCATGAGTGCAATCTGTTCTTTGCTGTCTGGAAACTTTGGACAATTTAAATTATTTTCAGATAGTGGAAAAACATCCATCTCCAGGCCTGGAACAGCTTAAAGCAGATTTTCAGGATGACAGTGAATTTCAGGACAAGAATAATTGCATTTGACAAGTGTTTGGTATACCTCTCTGAAGCTCCAGATCTTAGAAGGATGTCATTACCCTTTCAAGCTTAGTCACTCCTGATCATTAGTTTGAGCTAGGAGAATCTGCTGTCATGATCATAAAATTGCTTACAGACCTCATGTATATCATCCATAATGGAATGGTTTCAGAAGAATTCCTATGCTCCTCCAGGTATTACACAGCTTCCCCAACTTTTTAAAGTAATAAATGGTCTTCATATGACCAGTAGACCACCACCCTAGGAGACACAGCTCTCTATCAGGTGGGATGGCTGTGGCCCCTCACAGGTTGGTTCATGGACTCCCTGACACCAAATTCATAAAGGAGATGTGGGAAGCTGACCCATTTTGGCTGATTCTGATCAAGGATGGGTATGCATATGCACAGCCTTTCAATTTCTCAATGTACAGCTGTGCTTCTGAGTCATGAACATGAATCAGCAGTATGGTGTTGCAGCAAAAGTGGCCAACTACATTCTTGGCAACATCAGCAAGAGAAGACCCAGGAGGTCAAGGAAAGAAATCTATCTCTTTATTCAGTACTTGTAAAGCCACATCTGGTGCATTACGAGGAGGTCTGGAGGGCCAACTCATGACTTGAAACCCTTCATCCTTCATGGCACTCAGAACTTGACTGAACAAAGCCCTGAGGAACCTGTTCTATCAGGATCTGCTTTGAGCACGTGGTTAGAACAGATGACCCCTAAAAGTCTCTCATAACCTCAGTTACTTTATAGATACATGACTACATGTTATTAGCAGCAAACCTTCATGGCCATGAAATTTAGCGTGCGAAGGCATCAAATCTTTTTTTCTCACATAACTCTCTAATCAGCACCAGAAATAGGAACAGAAGCTCAAATGGATCCTCTGTATACTACAAATACAGTTCTCTATAGTATGGCATTACAGCCTCCTTTTTGGAGGTCCTTCCAGAAAGGTACATAGATTTCTGAGATCCTTGTGGAGGACTGTGAGCTGACATCAGATATATGATAGCATCTGTAGTGAAGTGAGACAAAATATGCCAAAAGCATCAGCTATTCTCTGCACTCATGCTCTGAGATGCCTTTCTAGGACAGCCTCTCAATGTGTTCACCAACATATAGGCAGTACAGAAAGTCAGTGGACTATGCATCCATGGCAAATACTGGGAGTGTAAAAATACCACAATACTGACATACTCCAAACAGGCTTGGTCAGATAACTTTTCATGTTCTGATCCTCACTAGAGGACTGGTGCAGTTCTTCAGGTCAGGTCTGCTGACAAGAGTTTGAGCCTGCCCAGCTTCAGACACTGTGGAAAACTGTGTCTGAAGGTGAATCTGTTGCCACTCTGCCTCCTACCATCTATCACAGGTCAGCTTGCAGAGTACAGTGTGTCACAATAAATGAGACATTAGATTGTAATTAAACTGGCAATTATATAAATAACTTTGGCAAATAACCTTTTTCCTCAAAAGAAAACCATCATGGATTTTTTAGAAGTGACTGCAGGAAAAAAAATCAAACAAGTTATATTTAAATAAGAGTAGAATGGAAAGAAAACCAACATAAATCTCCTGGGAAAAGTTAACTGTAAACATTTTTATGAACCCCTGAATGATGAAAATGGCATGACTGGGTTCCTTAAAAAAAAAAAAAAATAGGTAAGAGATAAAGCTTAATAATTTTCAGAAGAAAAGCCAAACTGAAGAGGAAGCTAATAAAAAAACAGGTCTTAGCATTGAACAGGTATTTTTAAACTTAGAATGAATGACTGATGCTCTAAAAAATCCCTGAGGTTATTCTGCAGATACCTTTGTATTTATGAGGGAATAATGATGATAATGCCTTTCTGTGATTATGGTGGGGAAGTGTAGGCCATAGATTCCAGCAGAAGGGAGAAAGGAAGGAATGAAGGAGTCCACTCGAAGTCCCAGAATAACTTAATCTAGGCTCTCATCTTCAGAAAGAACATTTTAATTTAGAGTTCCAACATCAAAGACCATATGAAATCACCATTTCTTTGAAAATCCACACTAAAGGACAAGGAGATATTAGCCAAAATCCTTAAACTAATTAGTACCAAATACTCCTTTGGGCTGAACTTCTCCCTGGGATCAAATTACTGAGCTCAAGTTAGCAAGCTCTTAGTCCAATCTCAGTGTGGGCAAAGACAAGCTTCCAGTGATGAAACCTTTATTATCCCCATCCTAAATTGCTTTTTAGTCTGTTTTTATTCTTTTCTTTTCCTGTTTTTTTTTAATTTTTTTGTTTTGTTTTTATCCAGAAAGCAACATTCCTTAGTTGCTACTTCTGTTCACATACAAACAAGAATGAAAACCAAAGCAATGACTTAATAACCTTTCCATTCCTCAGCAATGAACCACTTTATTACTGTATCTCATCATCTGTCATAATTCTGACTGCAGACTTCACCTCCACCCCTAACAGGAAAGAACCAATCCTGGTTCTTGCACAAATGCTTCTAACTTCAGGCTGAAGAGGATGACTGTGACTGCTCAGACCATTTCACAGAGGACTGGCAATGTTATCCCAAAATATATTCTGAGAGGAACAGAAAGGACTGAGAGGGAAGGTAAAAGGAAGTGGCAAGTGAAGAGACCAATGACAAAAAGCCCAGGAAGGTGATAGGGGATTCTCAATACAGATTTATGAGAAGCTAGGGAAGATGACTTTGCCCCAGACTTAAGTAGGAACTACTGAGTAAAGAAGAAACTATGTCCCCAGAGTGCAACTGGAGTTTCTGTTACCTTAAAACTTTGTATTTAAGTTCAGCACTTGAATTAAAATTATGCATTGCTACCTTAACTTCTTTAGGACTCTGAGGCAGTTTGACTTATAGAAGATAACAGTCGTGAAAACTGTGTTTTTTAAAACAGCAGGTCTTACTACAGATTTATACCTAACTGTAAGGAGAATTAGGTTCACTGGTAGGATTTATTTTTCTTTGCCTAAATTTTTTAAAAAGCAAGAAAGGCCTTCTTTTCACTAACATATGGTAATGAATAAAAATTCAGCTTTGACCTGGATAAATATCTATCAACATTTGCAGAAGAGACATTACTATTGACCTTATCATCTTAACAACACAGTTGGAGAGCTCTGTTTCCTTCTAATTTATACTCGCACGATTTGAAGGCTATGGCATATGCTATAGAAAAAGCAATAAGGCAAACAAAACAATTCTTTCAGTTTGTAAACAAAACGGTGTTTCTGACAGACAGAATTTCCAGAGTAAATGCTAGCTTACCATATTGTATGCTGGCTAAGATAGTGCTACAAAGAAAGCAAAATTCAAAAATCTTTTCTACTAATTATATTAATGAAGCATAATTTTCAGTTCATTTATGTATGTGGCTTGCAAGCTTTTAAGCTCAATAAAAGTCTAGACATCAGAATGTACATTTTTGTAGGAGAAGTAAATACATTTTTTAAACAGACAGAAATGATTATGAAATAATGATTACTGTAAAAAAGTACACTTTCTTGATTTGGCATTTTAAATTCAAATACTAAAGTAATTTTACTTTGAATGAAATGACAATGTGAGCTAAATGAAAACAAACTCCCTTGAGAATTACTTATCATGCTACTAATATTCAGAAGTTTTTTCTGAAATTTAAAATACATTAATTAGTTCTTTAGCAACTCTATCCCATTTTTAATTCAACTGGAAGTTCTTGGCCTACTCTGCATAGTTAGATGGCAGAACTTAACATGCTTTATGGCTAGGCTGGCTTCCTGGGGCATTTTTACTGTATGTCTGCTGCAAAGTGAAGGTTTCATGGACATCTCAAGTTAGAGACATGAAATCTAGGAAGCCTGAGGCCTTAAGATTTTACCTTAATTTCAGTGTTATAGTCTGATACTTACATTATTCACTCTCCCTCCACTCTCAGGTTGGTGTAAATATAAGCATATTTTGCGCTTAAAAGTCAATTCCTTTGAGTCCCTCCATACAGAGTTATGCTTAATTTGTATTGGAGACATGGAATGTGCTCTCTTATGCACATTGTGATAACCATTTATACTGATTTGAAAAAACATTGTTTAAGTCTCGACCCTCTCCTCAGAGGTAACACTGACTGCCATTACAAAGATCTTCCACCTGCTTTGCAAGGTCACTCCTCAAAATTAAATTAGAAATGACATTTCACATTCTTTTTATTACACAGTCATCCATGTGATGCATATACTAAGTGTGGATTAGAAATTTTACGTGGAGGAAGCCATAAGGTAAGGAGATTGATAATATCTGGGTGTTCTGGAAGCTAAGGGTTCAGTAGTTTGTCATTTTATATAGTTGATTGTGCCTGAAAAGAGAACTGGGTCTTCAGTCCAGCTCATCTTACCTTCACCGACAAACATTTTTTTCTGGAGTCCCATCCTGAGCACCTCTTTGGCAAAAACTGACTTTCAAAGAGGGGAGGGGGATTAGGGATGCAGATCTGACAACCCAAAAGAGAATCCCTGAACTAGGGGCACCATCTACAGGGGAACAGACTGACAGTGACTCAGATCACTTCACGCATTACATAGCTGACATCTGTGCAAAGCATATGCAAGTTGGTTTGGCTACACTTGAACACCCCCTCAGAGTGCTTCTGTTTTCATTTTCATTTCTGCTGCCACAGTGTCCAGGAGCCCTGGGCACAAAGCAGGAGCTCTCAGTGTCAGCTGCTATACAAATGCAGACTAAAAGAGACCATCTCTGCCTAATCAACTTAGAAGCAGCAGCAGATGTGTACAGATCAAACAGAAGAAAACAATGAAATCAGATGAAAAACTGAGACAAACATTAGTGAATGGAATAGCAAGTTCTTTGATTTTATCCTTTGATTTTTAGCTATAATTAAAACCACAAAACCCCAACATTTATTCTCCACTCTCTCTATCCAAATGGTAATCACATACATTGTTACAAAAATCATCTCCAAAAATGATTTGCTTCATATAACACTTTCATTAGTTGTGTATAGTTGAATAGTTACTCCTGTATTTATTAATTTTACTGAAGGTTAATTGTCACTTTGGGGATGTAGTTTTCTCTCTCTGCTTTCATGCCTTTCATTCTAAGTGCATCATCACCACTCAGTAGGTATTATGTAAACTTTACTGAAACCAAGTGTGACAACAGAACACCAAAATGGGATTCCAAGTGTTTAATTCTCAGCTATACAGACCAGCCCTTGGATACCCAGTCAACTGGAAAAAACACCAAAACAATCAAGAACAGACATTTAATATGTTAAAAGAAATTTCAGAAACACGTTCTTAAACTACTGCAATCAGAGCCTAAGTTTAAAAACTGTTCCATTTCCCTAAGCAAAACCCAATTTCTTTATCTTCCCATCTTCTCTAAAAACTAAAAACTTGAGGATGGAAAAGACCAAATCAAAGCACAAACAGGAGTAAATTACATGATAACGAAGAACAAACTAAAAGCATTTTTGTGTTAAAGACAGGGATCTGTAACCTTGTGCAACACAAAGCCAGCTGAGTTAGTTTACAAACTAGTTTTCTACCTGGGAAGTAAATTAACATGCCACCAGTTTTATTTACTTATTTACCTGCCAGTGATTTGCCCTCATTATTTACCTGACTTCCCATCTTGTACATCTATTTGTGGCAGTTGTGATACTTGGTCACACAAAGGGTGACCTACAAAAGGAAAAAAGTCAGAGACCTGATTGCTTTTTTTTATGTGTAACAACTGCTGTTGCTCCTGAATTAGCCTCAGTTCAGTGATTGCCATTCTAGCATCTGCTCTTTATATGCCATAAAACTTGCCAGGATAGGCCCAAGAATATTGGTTTCATTGGCTTTGGCCCAGGCTTCCTCCTTCTTTATGGCTCAAACAGGAGTCTTTCATTTTAAAAATCTAGTTTTTATGGCTCATATTGCTTTCTGATCTTGAGGTTGTATCTTGAAGTCACAATATACAGAAAGTGAAAAATAAAAATGACAAACAAGGAGTCATTTCTGGTCTTGCTTTTTATTCAAATTTTTTTTCTGATGCTCCTGTACCTTTGGCTCAGTCAAAGTCTAAAACAAAAACAGGACATATGAAGAATATAATGGAGTCTAGTTCTTCATGTGCATGTAGTAGGATTCCTGATGGAACTTCTGAATGGGTGACACTATTTAAAATTATCTTCTGATGCACTAAAACACATAAAAACATTTTAAAATGCCAAACGAAACAACAAAATAGGGTTTAGAATAGAATTTCTTCTGGATTTGCACATTTCTTCTTTTTTTTTCTCATAATAGGATCCTTTCTTCTTCCCTAAACACAACTGTGGAAGAGTTAACAATTACAAATACAGGGATGTATGTTTCATGATTTTAGAGGCTAGCATTTGGCTAGCACTCCAAGCATTCATCAAATGGCTCCTGAGCTCTTCTAGAGCATCCTTGCCCATTCAGGATATGTATGCCATACATATCCTGAATGGGCCATTCCTCAAGCCTCACAGCTTCCTTTGGTATAATTAACATAATGACTGGATAGTAACTACCCATTTCCTTGAAAATGCAGTAGTGAAATAAAAATTGCAGGACTGAAAACTTTTTTCTGTATGAATAAACCTTTGAACTTGAAAGAAACTGAAGGAAGCAACTTTTGCAGCAATTCTTTCATTGCAAACAACCAAGCTAAGAAAATAATTTGCAAAAACTCTCCTAGCCACTATGACAGCTGGTTTGGGTGGAGGTTTTTTTTGTTTTGGTTTGGGTTTTTTTTGTTGTTTGTTTGGTTTTTTTTTTTTTTTGTTTTTTTTGGGTTTTTTTGTGTGTTTTTNTTTGTTTTTTGTTTGGTTTTTTTTTTTTTTTGTTTTTTTTGGGTTTTTTTGTGTGTTTTTGTTTTAAACATAGCAGAACAATTATGTATGGGCTACCACAGTCAGAGGGTGCAAAAGTGATGGTATACTCTTCAGGACTACTACTAGATAGCATTTCTGTTCCTTACTGTCTGTACACTAAGGAAGGGCCATTGGGCTTCAGTGATGTTTCTTGTCTTTGCTCAAATACTAAGACAGCATATGATGTGTCATGCCTTGTGAATGTCAGACTCCCACAGACTTCTGGCTGTGTGGCTGTTAGGAACTCAGCATCAAGTCCTCATAATTACTAGCACTGAAATGTGTGGGTTTTTTAACTGACCAGATAAATGAGCCTGGAGAAAATACTCCTTGATATCTATTGTATTGGGACAGAGAAAACAGCAACCCTTCTAAATCATACAGGGTAATCTGAATACAGGTGACACTTCTGCATATGCAGTTTAAATTATGGTTGTTCCTCCTTTCCATGGCTCAGTAAAAGCTTTACAAGGTAATTTTTTTGCATTTGCTTTCCTTCACTCCTCTCATGATCTAACGTGCCCATACAAGAAAAACTGATATTCTGACTAACAGACCTAAGAACAAATGTGATCAGAAAAACTGAACTGGAAGAGGGCTGTGAATTTCAGAGCCACATCCCAGCACGAAAGTATGGATGGGGAATGGCAGAATGCAGTTCTGTTGAAGGCACAATAAGTCACCTGCGAGATGTGCCCGGGGGCTGCGTGACTTTCTCAGTTACCTGCTGACGATGGCATACGGGCTCGTCTCTTTGCCAACATCTGCTATCTATATTAAGATGTACTTTAGGTAAATTTCACTCTCAGTCAGTATAATAACAGAAACCGAGTAAATGGTTGTGAAATATATTACTACTTCTCAAGTTTTCTTAGAACAACTGTAATCGAGCAGGATCGTGCACAGTAGTGTATCAAACCTGGGCTACAACGTGTATGTTTAGTACCCTTAACCAATTAAAGGTTACGGAAACACTTACATAAATACCACTCTGGTATGTTTACAATTTTGTAGGTAAAATTGTTTTCCTCTTCTTTGAGCAATATTGCTTGTTGTCCTCTTTGAGGGTATAAATGCAGCAGTAATATATGCTGAGGAACAAAGAACTTTAGTCTGTTGTTCTTTTAAAAGCTAAGCTTACATCCAAATCTATTTCCATTTCCCTCTGGAACCTGAGCAACTTTTTATGTTATATTAAACATCAGACAAATAGGGTAGATCTAATTAAAAGTTGAAGAAATGTGCTTCCCTTAATTGAATTTGTTACAGTTACATTTTGCAGACCAATGTTAATCAAAGCTCCAGTTCAGAGTGGATGGATCAAGGGAATTAGGTTAACCCTTGCACGTCCTTACCTGAACACGCGATACAGTCTGCTCTCGCCTAAGCCACAGAAGCCAGTTACGACTCACCGCTCGGTCGCGACTGCCCGGCGCGGGCTGCCCGGGGCGGCGGCAGAGCGGGGGCTGCGCCCCGCAGGCTCGCTAACAGTACCAACTACGCCTGCCGGGGGCCGCCGCCGCC